>JAPKLW010001547.1:34523-171100 GCA_026898455.1 Plectranthus barbatus
CCATTGCTGAGTTGATGAATTTGCATGTTGATGATTAGAATATCTGCCCTAGAATCTGTGCTTCTTTAATTTGTTTTTAAAACCCTTTAAATTCTGTCTTGTCATCTTTATTTTCCAAAACCAAAACCCAATTTCTGTTTACTCAAACAATAAATCTGAAAACTATGGTTAATACATGAGATGATTTCGTTGCACATTTCCTCTGGGTTCGACTACCTTTGGGTATCTTTATAAATTTATTTTCCACTGTATTTGCAATTAATCTGTGAATTTTGCAGTGATCACAGTTCTCACAAATTTCGAGCTCTCTAACTTTATCTCTGAGCAGTAGATCTTGCTTCGATAACTCTTGCAGCCCCCTCTCACTTACGTGACCGAGTCTCCTATGCCACAGTACTGACTTGTCAATTGTCACGATCGAAGCCACGCCGATCACCGTGCTCCCCATTAGAGTGTAAACTCCATTCCTTCGAGCTCCTTTCATCAAGACCAAGGATCCTTTGCACACCTTCAAGGTCCGAGCTTCCATCTTGATCGTGTAACCCAGTTCATCGAGCATTCCCAAAGAAATCAAGTTCCTCTTAAGCTCTGGGACATACCTTACACCTCGAAGTAGTCTTTCTGTATTATCATGCATCTTTATTCTCACCGATCTCATTCCAACCACCTTGAATGGATTGTTGTTCCCCAGTAGAGCACTGGAGTTCTCGACCTCCTCGAACCCCTCGAGCCACGTCTTATTTGGTGTCATGCGGAATGTACAACCTGAATCCAAGATTCAATCCCTCTCCGAGCTATCTTTCGAAATCACAAGTGCCTCTCTAGAGTCATATTCATCATCAACTAGAGCTACATCTGCTTGCTGGTCGAGCTTCTTCGACCTCTCCGGGCACTCTCTTTTAATGTGTCCCTCCTTCTGGCAGAGGAAACACCTCACCTTCGAACTGGTTTTTGACCTAGACCTAGAGTTCCTCCTATTCTTGTTCGAACTCCTCCTTTCAGGTCTCCCTCGAGCTACATGAGCCACTCGAGCCACCAGTCATTCTCTATGAGAGTTCTCACGCTCCTCGTTCTTCTCATTCAACTCCTTTAAACTCAACGCAGATTGAACCTCATCCTAGGTCAATGACTCTCTTCCATAAAGTAGGGCTTCCTTGAAGTTCGAAAAAGCTCTTTGGCATCGAACTCAACAACATCAACGCCTGATCCTCATCACCTACCGCCACATTGATATTTGTCAAGATCAAGGATCAACTTGTTAAACTGGTCGAGCTGCTCATTGATCAGTTTCCCCTCTTGCATCTTAAACGAATATAGAGCATGTTTAAGATAGATCCGATTTGCCAGAGATTTTGTCATATATAGGGATTCAAGTTTGGTCCATATTTTTGCCGCCGTCTTCTCCTTCGACACATTCCTCAACACCGTATCTCTGAGACTCAGAATCAGCGCACTGTGCGCCTTCGCCAGTGTATCTTTCTTCTGTTGCTCCGTCATCGTGTCGGGTAACACAGCCTCTCCCTTCAAGGCACCGTCCAAGCCTTGTTGCACAAACAACGCTTGCATCTTCAACTTTCACAAACTGAAATCATTCGATCCCGTGAAGCGCTCCACCTCGAACTTGGGTGAACCCATCGCAATCTTTCCTCCTCCATGTTCACCGCACCAATTTGTTATGAATTGAAGCGATTGCAGACACAAATAACTAACAGAAAATATAAAAATGACATTGTTTTTCCATCATTTTTAATCTTATATAGCCATTTATAGTGAAACCTTTAGCCACTAACCTAGCCTTATATCTCACTGTTTTTCCATCATTTTTAATCTTATATAGCTATTTACAGTCAACCACGGAGGTAGACGGCTTTCTTTTTACTAGCACCCAAGTTTTATTATCATGCAAGCTATTTATTTCATCACGCATAACATTCAGCCACATACTGGAGTTTGATGACTCAATAGCCTCTTTATAAGACCTTAGTTCATTGCCATCAAGCTCTTCAAACACATTAAAGGCATGCATGGCAAGTTCATAATCATCAAATTTCCTATTAACAGTTACAGGGCGCCTAATTCTATCCCTAGAAAGCATATATTCATTCAGATTTTCAGACATAGGAGTTGAATTATCAATGTTAGCTCCACCTTGATTGTTATTCTCATAATGACATTCAGCATTTTCAAAATTTTCAGAATTAATGCTATCTTCCCCCTAAATGTCATTAATTTCAGATTCATTAACAGTTTTAGGAGGCTCCACCTCACTCAGAGTACTCTCAATAGTAATAGCAGGCAAAGAGTTCACATAACAGGGAAATTCATGCTCATTAAAAGTAATATCTCTACTGATAATCACTTTAAAATCAAGATCAGTTACATCCCAGACTTTATACCCCTTAATCCCTTCAGGGTACCCTAGAAACACACATTTTCTAGCTTTAGGATCAAGTTTGTCAGCATTTTGATGCACATACGCAATACAGCCAAACACACAAAGATTAGACAAATCAATAGGCTTGTTACTGAAAACAGACTCAGGACATCTCCCATTTAAAGGGACAGACAGAGACCTATTAATCAAATATGTTGTTGTCATTACAGCTTCCCCCCAAAAAGACTTATTTAGACCACTAATTGTCATCATGCACCTAACCCTTTCAAGTAAAGTCCTATTCATTCTTTCAGCAATCCCGTTTTGCTGGGGGTTATAAGGCACGGTTTTATGTCTTTTAGTTCCATAATTGGCACACAAAGTATCCATAGAGTTGTTACAAAATTCAAGGCCATTATTAGTTCTTAAGAACGATATCTTCCTACTAGTTTGGTTTTCAATCAGAGTTTTCCACTTTTTAAAACACACAAAGACATCATATTTATATTCCATGAGAAATACCCAAACTTTTCTGGAAAAATCATCAATTATTGAGAGAAATCACCTCTTCCCCCCATGTGTAGGTTCACTAGAAGGTCCCCACACATCAACATGCAAGTATTCTAGTATAGAAGAGCTCTTAGGCACATTGGGATGCACAGAAGAAGGGAATGTTACTCTGTTTTGCTTTCCTAAAATGCAAAATTCACAGAATGGCAGTTTAGACACATTATCTTTACCAAACAGACCCTCCTTCTTCAAAATATTAAGGCCTTTATTGCTCTTGTGTCCTAATCTCCTATGCCACAAAACAGTTTTATTATGCACATTATTAACAGCATTAACACTAAGCACAGGTTCACCACAACATATATACAGATTATTTCTTTTAACAGCTTTGAAAATTACCATAGAACCTTGCATAATTTTCATCACACCCTTCCCCCATCTTCCCTCTAGCCCCTCATTCTCTAATGCAGCAGAAGATAACATATTATAGCACAAATCAGGCACGTATCTTACATTTTTCAAAGTAAATAGGGAACCAGATTCAA
The DNA here is from genome assembly GCA_026898455.1 of Plectranthus barbatus. NCBI lineage: Eukaryota > Viridiplantae > Streptophyta > Magnoliopsida > Lamiales > Lamiaceae > Plectranthus > Plectranthus barbatus. The sequence continues at coordinate 37,953 of JAPKLW010001547.1, forward strand.
ATTTTAGTTTGATGTCACCTATACCTATTACTTTACATTTCTTTTCATTAGCTAGAGAAATGTAGCCATTTTCAACGTGTTTCATGCTTGTGAACAAGTGCTTGTGTGGTGAAATATGAAAGGTGCAGCCACTGTCAACAAGCCAATCATATTCACTCAAATCATTGACAAATGCATTAGCAGACAAAGAAGGAGAGGAACATTCAGAGTCAATAACCATGTAAACATCACCAATATTATCACAGGTAGCACCATTAGCATTAGCATCTTGAGATTCATTTCTTTTTCTTTTTGGTTCAGTACACTGTTTGATATAATGTCCGATTTCCCCACAGTTGTAACACCTTCTTCCCCTAGTCCTAGACTTGGACCTATTTCTCCTCTCATTTTGGACTCTTTTCCCATCCTCAACAGAGTTTTGTTCATTCTTCCTATTAGATTTATCATATCGATTCTTAGACCTCCCTCTAACATGAAGAATCTCATTATTCCCTTTGTTTCTACCTCTGCCATGTTTCAGATCCTGTTCTTTACTCTTTAAACCACTCGTTACGATTTCTAGAGTAATACTATCTCTTCCATATTTTATAGCAGATTTCAGATCATTATAGAAACCAGGAATAACATTCAACAGAGCTATAGGGGCATAATCATCAATATGTTGATCTCCAGTCAACTTAATGTCTTGAATTAGTTTATTGAGAATGTCTAAATTCTCATCCATATCTTTGCTCAAATCAAGTTTAAATCTAAAGAATGGTTCAAGCAGATAAATTTTACTGGGAAGAGATTTTTCAGTATATAATTCCTCTAGTTTTTCCCAAAGAGTTTTAGCATTTTCAATAACACACTTTTCTAATAACAAAATCAGAGAGGTTCAAGAAAATTGTTGAGCATGCTAGTTCATTCATTTCGACACATTTTTTCAGTAGTGTCAGTATCAAGATAAGCATCAGAAACAACCCTATAAACTTTATGTTGAATTAAAACACATTTTATTTTATGTTTCCATATAGTAAAGTCTGTTTTGCCATTAAATGGGGCCATGCCATAGGAATTATGAGCTAGAAGCCATTTTCAAACCACACAAAATGGGAAAATAGATAGCCACAGTCAAGAGAAACACAAAATCAAGTTCCAAGCCTTTCAATCTTTCACACAAACAAGAAGCAAGACAGATTGCAACAATAGAGGTCACAATTATCAGAAGTTTCTTTCACAGAGATTGCAACTTATCCAAATTACAAGCTAAAGATCTACCCAAGACCTTAGACAGGAAGTGAGTGACACTCAGATTCTCACACAGCATGAGACTTACTCACAAAACGGCGGAAACACAAATAATAACACCCAGGAATATGCACCAAGACAAAATTGTAAAGACAGGCTGCAAGAAAACGTGTAAGAAAGTAAACACTTACAATCCGATAGAGTGAAATAATGGGAAAGGGGGAAATGGACTGAAAGCTGGGGACTGGGGAAAGGGACAAGCGCCTTGCGGCGGAAACAAGCATCCATGTAGACAAGTTGAAAATAGAAAAATTCCAAATCCTAGTTCTAGTAATCTGAAAAATAGGGGAGGTTTCGATTTATACCCGAGCGGCGGCCCTAGGTGAGGGCACTGCCGTCTTACCTCTAGCGTTCTGGGATGCCGACGACGTGAATCCTTCAGCGGTGAGTCAAGCGGCGGTGGGGGCAACCTGGCTCTGATACCACTGTTGGGTGCAATCACCCTCACCGACGTTACAGGAGCCTGATTACCGCCGGATTCCGAATCAACTCTGATTGAGTTGATTTTCCACGTTTCAGTGCAGCAGCTTTAGAACTCCTCTGCGCAGCTTCAATCAGAACAACAACAAATCCTCACAGCTTCAAACCACTACTCCTTCTTCAGGCCGGCGACAACAATGATGTGCGATGGTGCACCTCCTCCTTCGCCTTTCCTTTCGTCGGGTCAGATATGGCTCAGTACTCACCTGAGCCTACCCTGCCTTACACCTCCGCCACAAAATGGAAGAGCACGGTGGCTGGCCCTAGAGATTAAACCCCTAACGCTCAGACTCACAGAGAGGATTGGCAAACACTCAAGAACTCACGGGAGATCTCACACACTCACTAAGAGAGAATAGAGAAGTCGGAGAGTATTTTGGTAGAGAGAGAGATGCGGCGCACAGATTGAGAAGAGAATGAAATTAGGGTCCTCAATCTTAGGGTTACCTCTTTATTTGTATATGGGCCGAGTAACTGAAAATGGTTGGGCCAGAAATAACAAACCCGAACTAACTCAAATATAACCCAACAGAATAACAAACAAAGGGCTGAGAGATAATATCTTCGAGCCTACTTTCCAACAGAAACATACTTTGAATTTGCATGAAACCACTGTTTCTCTTGTCGTTTGGTCTTAATTCAATTGTTGTCCCATTGTTCCTTTCTATACTCGAACCATAAGGAAATGATTATAAACATAATACTTAATTACTACATTTGACAGATTGAAATTGACAGAGCTTTCTCGAAAATGTTCAATTTTCATTGGTATTATTTATGATAAGGTGACCCATTCTTCAGATGTGTTTTCCATTAATTTTATTTTTGGACTTTCCATTTTCTTGGTTGTTAATTAATTATAATTCTTGAATGCATCCAAAATTACAGAGTAAGTACACTAGGCATGAAATTTGTTCCATCGGATAAACAATTTTGATCCAGTCTATAACATTAAATCAAGCCCAAAAATCATCCAAATATTATAATTCTTTTGAATTAGGTCTACTCAAAGTTGATATTAACCTCACAAGTTTGAAGCATTCAAGATTACTAGTTTAATTTTATAAATACATATCCAACAAAGTTTCCTTTTTATTAATTGTTGTACTTGAGAGTGTGAACAGAACAATGTGTAAGTGTACACAATCAACAAGTAATATAGTCTAGGAGACCATATATCGAACCTTAGAGAGTGTTTGATCAAGCCGAGCACACAAAATTGCTTGTAAAATGAAGTCGGTTGTAATCACTCTAAACTGAAATGCAAAAACTTAAACAAAACAAAACGGAAGTAGATAGTAATTCTTTCCCTTGCAACACAAATTGCAAACAACAACTAAAACGAGTAAACAATCAAGAGAAACATACAATTGAGTTATAGATTATTTCATCTTCACTATCCTATATGCTAAAGCGTAGATCTCGCATGAATCCTTAGTCTTAAATCTCACACAATATGATTAGCAAGTTGTCGATCTACTAAATCTACAAAATCGCACCCTTCATCATATGTCTATGCATGAAATGATGTTCAAAAGCTCAAAACAAAATAGGGGTTACAAATAAGCCATGTTTCCTCGTATTTCTACACAACAAACATGGTTAATCATGGTTTCCTCATACTAAATAAGTGAGATAATTCTATATCACTGTCGTGCCCAAGAATTCAATCCATCCAAAACCAAGATCAAACTCAAAATCATACGAAATTAGCCATTAACACATAATCAAGCTTAGATGAAATATCTACAACTCAAGTGCTGCGATTTTTGCTCATATTCAAACTAAAAAGAAAATAAAACTTAAAAACATCCATCATCCTATTTGTGTCATTTACAAAAGATAATTTAGAGCACGAAAACCTAAGAGATAATCCTCTGAGCTGGCCAGAACTCCTTCCTGCGCAGAGTTTCGCCTGTTCTTCAGAAAAATCTCTGGAATTCTCTCTCGAAAAAGTGTGTATTCATATGTGTTTTCTTTCTCAAGTGTACTTCTCTTCTTGATCACTTTTTTCGCACCAAATATGTACATGTAGCTTCCCATTTTACCTTTATGGTACTGGCAGCTGTCATCGGGTGACAAATGTCCTGATTTGCAGACAAGATCTAAAAGGTGAATGTCTTTTATGTGGAAGTGATCCCAGAAAGTATTGGCTCCGAACTGCTACTATGCGACTTTCATGCTCCATCATAACTTTCATTAAAATGCCGCTGATAAGCTCTAGCATGAGGGAAATCTGCGAAAATCTTCACAATTCCTTGCAAAAACTTATTAATTACTAAAAACATAAATATTAAACACAATTATAACATTGAAACAATTAACTAACAAAAGACTCCTAATTAGAACTAAATTACTAGAATTAATTAAACATAATAAACATAACTAAAAGAGAATACGATAACTCTTTATAAGAGTTATCAATAATTAAAATAGTTTGAGAAGCATTTATATATAAACTTCATTTATGGTTATTTTGCGTATTTGAGAACGCAAATCAAATGGCTATAGGATGAACAAATAGAGCTTTAATATTTAGTGCGGCGTGTCTTGGATCTGTAAAACCATCTCCATTGTTTTTATTGTAACTCGCATCACACAATCGAGAATAATTCACGAACTGCACGGTTATCTCTTTAGGAACAAAAGTCGTCATGACCCAACCCTGGTTCACATCCTTCCATGCATTCTCCACTGCTTCAGAAAACTTTAATATCGTTTCTTGCTTCGACACACCATATTGTTTCATGTAGCAATCCACCGCGGTCAGCATCTCCCCTCCCTTACTCTCGCGCTTCAAAACCACACGCTCATCATCAAGATCTATATCTCCTTAGTTAAATATCTATTTCATGATATACAGATCAAAATAACGCTTACTTCGTGGGAGCCAATGTCATCCCAATAGCGACCGATCAGACCAGCTTGCACCACGTAGTTTGGCTCGGTTTTGATCCAATCAATTGTTTCTTGGGTAACCGACTTCAAGCCCGGAATGATGGACGCAAAGATAATATAAATGCAGCTAGTTATCTCTGAATTCTTAAGATAATCTTGGAATGGAGGCATTTGTTTTTCCATAACCCACTCCAGCTCTTGATTGTATGCTCTTGCAAGTTGTTGAATCTGGCCAATATAATGCATTTTCATGAGAGAATAAAAAATAAAAACTAAAGTTTATAATGCCTAACCGTTTCTTTAAAATAAGCTGCTGCAAATGGTTTTCCATTCTTCTTTGCATCGCGTTCGTGTTCTTTGTATGCACTCATAATAAAATGAAAAACAATTTTTATATATTCAGGAAGTTGATCAACCTCGTCCATACTCCACCTAGAAAATCTTAGTTAATACCATGTAAATGAGAGAGGAGAAGAAGAGAGAGTATGGCATACATACCGATCTAAAGCATCAGTTAAAAGTCGAGCTTCATTAATCGTGGCATAATTATCATATGTATCATCCATTATTCCAATGATTTTTATACATAGAACAAGTCCCTTTCGAACATAAGAATATTGAGGTTCGTAATGATAGCCTACACCCCAAAGATAGGCCTCCGCCAATCGATCTCTTATATATGGTAATTTACTTTTCAAATCGAATTTATTCCACCACCTTTGAAAAAACAATAGTAAACTCATTACAAATTCAGAAACAAAAGAAACTTTGTAGCTTATGATAAATTAAAGGTTAAACCTTCAAATATAACACAAACGATACCCCATTTTTCATATTTAGTATAAACTATCATCTTTTGCAATTAAATGGTCAAACTATTAGAAATTATACAACTACGTGATTTCTTTACCAACGAAAGAAAACTGACTGTACTCGCCAGAAATCCATGTTATTTAATAGAAACATATATGATTATGAAGAATTCTATCCTCTATTTGTGTAGTTTCAGATAGTTTGGCCATTTAATAGAAAAAGATGATAGTTTGTACTAATTAAAGTTGAAAATAAAAGACATTTTTTGTATTAGATTTGAAGGTTTGGCCTTAATTAAATAACATAAAGTTGAACTGTTTCTAGTTACCTGGAGAGCTCACAGAGCTCATTCTTGTACAAATTCTGCAAGAAATTAAAGTTAAGCTTTGCTAATTTAAGAAGGTGTTCATCCATAGTAACATCTTTTTCATAAATCGAAATGAAGTGCCGACGCGCGTAGATGATGGGAACTTCTCTATGAAAAGGAAGCGCCAAAGCTCGCTTCACTCTCTCTTTGAGAGGAGATTGTAACTCTGATTCCATACGACTCAACTCATGCCGTGCAAATCTCTCTGCGTTTGCCAATATTTTCTCTTCGGGAAAACGAATATGAGTTGCTTCATACAAGCTTAACAGCCCCTCAGCATCGCTTTCTGACTTACCGTTTTTGTCCACAAACTTGTCAAAAACATCTGCTCAATGAAAATGCAGTACTTGTAAGAAACTGATTTTACAAAATAACATATTTAAAATGAAAATACTTGGGAAAGAAATGTACTGCAAGAAACGTGGTGCTGATGCTGTCTGAGCAAACGAAATCGAAGAGCTGTAGTGAACAAATCGAAGTCGTCGTCATCATCATCTTGGTTGTGGTAGATTTCTTGGAGTTTTTGTTCGATCTCTGGCTCGAAATGGTACCCCAATCCCAACCGCTCGATCGTGTCGATCAACTTCATTTGTTTGATGGGAGTTGCTGCAGCCATTAGCATGTTTCTTGCTTCTTGCTTCAGTTCTTCAATGGCTTCTTCGTATTTCTTCTGTACCTGCAGCCTTATGCAGAAAATAAGATGCATGCATTTATTTAAATATTAAAGATATATATTTTTATACCTGTTCTTCAATAGAATAGTTTGAGAAAGTATCAGCCCATATGCTTGGGGCATAAATCGTCACAGGTGGCCTTACATTTCTTAGGCAACTTAAACTCGCATCCATTCTCTCTTTCTCTCTCTCCTTGTAATGCTGTGAAATAGCACTGGAGTTTTCACCTTTTTGTAGTGAATTGGTAATTAGTTTTTGAGACAATTGGTTAGAGAAATGTGTATTAGCATTCGTTACATTTTAATTATAATAAATTTTCTGCAAAATTAGTTTTGACAATACTTGTACTTTTTATTTTTAGACCTGGTTACACTATTTTAAAACATGTTTTATTTGTGCTATGAGGATACTGAGTATCTTGTTCGGTTGCTATTATTTGGAGTACGGGGTGGAAATAGGCCGGATCAGGCACGGCTAAGCTTTGGTTCAGTAGACCCGAGTCTGCGAAAAATTCAATAAGCCGAGCAGTAGGCTTGTCGAGTAGTCTGACTTATTTCACCCCTAATTAGTAGCGAGCAAAATCAAATCATAAATCACAAACATAAAGTTTTGACCGAATGTTGGTCCCAATTTTTATCAGAGTAGATTTAATATGCACAGCGGAATTAAATTTGTTATTTCAATAAACTTGCACTTATCCAAGCTGAGGGTGACATATCAGCTTGGTTTGTCAAATCTTTTAGTTCAGGTGCTTAATGTCAAGTATTCTTAGAGTCAATTTTCAGAGTATACTGCAACACTTTAGTGCTGAGATTTAAATGAATGTAAGCTTACAGTAGAAATCAGTAAATGATAAAGAATTTTATAATGGTTCGGACTCTAAAGGTCGTACGTCCACTCTTCAGACACAAGTCTGGTAATCCACTAAGTGTTAGATTTACAAGGTGCTCCTACGATCTATAGCTTGCTGAAGAATGCCTCGTCCTTCAGTCCACAAGCTCACTCGCATGGTCTTTTGTTTGTCCTTCACTTCTAAGCTTCTTGGAGTGTGGGCACACCACACAGACGTTGTCGGAATATGGTGTTTATAGTTTCCCCAAAACTTTAGCACGACGACAGATGCCCGTAAGAGTAAGAGCACAAGACGTACTTGACTGTTGTAATTTTTCTTGAAGAGAAAGATTACCAAGAGAATAACTCAAGAACTCTGAGGTTGTGAGTCTCGTGTTCACTAAAGTGATACAGGAAAAAGCATCAAAAGCCTCGAACGCTTGTGAAAGAACTTTAGCGTATCAGCTTGGTTCAGAAGTGTGTTAGGTAACTTGTAAAATGTAACACATAACCTTCTTCTGTTGAAGATCCTCCAATATTTATAGTCGTGATGTTGAAAGACTGAAATTAAATGTCCGTTAGAGACAAAATGGATGATGTCCAATCGAATGTCTCTTTTGACTGATGCACTAGGCGGGTAGGTGATGCTTTTTCTAGATGTTCTGCACCTGCTCAGCTTTTTCTGACGACAGTGACTGTTCGTCTTTGTGTCAGAACGGCAGTATGGTTAGATTGAGGAATCTTGGACTGACTGTCCTAGGTATCGAAACTTGGAGTTTCGTGCTTGCAGACTTTAAGGAATTTTTAATCCTTAAAGTCTCTACTTGTCAATACGTTCCTCAAATAATTCTTCTTGTCTCTTTGTGCTTGGGACCGGAACTCGAAAATCCATGCTGATGCAGTCATACTTGCAAGTCCATGTTTATGGCATCATCTTTCAGCATATGCTTGGTTCCTATGATGGTAAGTTTTGTGTACTAGATGAGACCATACTGGCTGAACCCATACTTGGTGAAATCCAAACTCATCAGTTAGACTCATATTCTTCCAGATTTGAAAGTTCGGCTCGAACCTTTGTCTGTTGTGTGTTTTCCGCATGCCAGACTGATTAGTCAGTCTGGTCTTTAGATTAATTCGAGCTAACAACTTGATGTAGATCCTATACAGAACTTTACATTTCTCGACTATACTGAAACTATATAAAAACAAACTAAGATGGGTTTTAAATATTTTGACCCACCAAAACATAATAATATAAGAAAATTTCTAAAAAATTTCCTAACACGACGGTTTCACTTAGATTGAGAAATGTTTTGGTTTATTCGAGAATTTTCAAATAAAATTATATATTTGGTTTGGTTTGGTTCGGGTTGAGCATATTAGGGTTCGGTTTCAATCAAACAACCTGAAATCTCCATTACTCATTTTTAAATAAGGTATAAAATACGAATTTTATAAAATCAAGTTTTTTTTTTAATTTTTAAATTAATTTATTTAGAGACATCTTATAGTGAACTTCAATTTAAATTCAATAAGCTTTATTGAATGAGTCCAAACTATTTTTATTTGACTGTTTAAATAAATTAATTAATGCCAATTCAAGATTTTATTTATAGCCATTAATTTTCCTATTTGTAACCCTTAAACTAATTAAAAAAATAAATAATTTACCCAACTTTAAATGCAATGGAAAATTCATAAACATATAATTGATCATACACATTATTTTATTTTATGATCATGAAATACTTCTCATATAATTTCATATTCTATTTTTTGGATAATTTTCTCTAAAATATAATGTCTAGACTACCAAAATAGAAAATTTAATTTATCATATATTAAGATTTAACTATCTTAAAACAAGCTCAATATACTTTTTTACCATGTTTGAATACTTGATTTTAAAATACATAACTTTATATACTTATTTTTACTTTACATGATATCAAGTTTTAATCAATCCGGTTTTCATGACATGTCCAATTTTACAAAATATAATTAAATATGAAAATTGAAATAAGCGTAAAATTAATAAATTTAAAATAAATATTAAACCAAATAAATTATACAACTCAATTATTAGAAGGTGATTATTCCAAAGCTATAAAATACCAAGTTTTGAACTTACTACAAAAACAATCCAATTAATTTGATGTTAGAATGTTTAATTATTTAGTTATTGTTGTATAGTTTTATAGTCTATTTTGTTGATAAATTTCTTCCAAAATAATCTACATAAATATTTACTACCAAAAATCCCAATTTTCAGTTTTCTTTTTATTTTTTTTTTAATATTTGAAATGATAACTTCTACCTGAGTACATAAAACGTGTAACAATATTGTTATTATTAATTTATTATGAGTAAAATTTACAAGTTATGATAATAGGGAAGGTCTCGTTTTTGCAAATTTAATTCAGCGGGACTGAATCTTTTAATTACATTTATTCTCATTTTTATTGCCGCCCTATCTAACACTACTAAAGTAAAAATAATTGGAAAATAAATATAACGACATGGTAGTGGTACGCCAACCAAATACTCAATTTTTATATTTTTAAAATATTTGAAATGATAGCTTCTACTTGATTGTATAAATTAAAACGTGCAGCAATATTGTTATTATTATGTATAAATTTACAAGTTACAATTACGAGTGGCGTGGAACGATAAAAAATATCGATTATTTATTTTTTTCATATCATATATCATATCAAATTTTACGGTATAAGAAAATTCATACAGTTACCATACTGTAATTATTAATATATCAAAATTTTGATGTAGTACCCCAAGCTTAATTAAGCTTTTGTAAGATCAATTGATCTAATAAAGAAAGAATTTTCTCCAATTAAGAAATATTGGAATAATTATTTTGTATGGATTGGAAGAATTACCAAGTATTAATGGATTTGATGAGGGTGAATTATCATGTATTTTGGAAGTATTATGGTGGAATTGGAATATTATGTGTTGGGAATTGATTTTTGGATGTTTTGCATGTATTTTTGGAATTATTATGTTGGAATTAATATGGGGTTATAAGACATATATATACAAAGAGGAACTTATATAATATATGTGTAATTACTGTGAAATTAGAGAATTATTAGACAAATATATAGTAAGATTTTATTAATTTCACGCCACCATTTCATAGCTTAGAGAGAGTTTGTAAGAGAAGAGAACCCACTTCAACACCCTCAACTCGTCAGACACGATTTCCGGCCAGATTCCGGCCAACTCCGGCCACCATAGGACGTGAGACCACCTCCATTCAAGAGCTCTCACTCCCAGCTTTAATTCGAGCTAAAGTAGACTTCGTGAGGTGGAGAATCGACGAAGTTATCGGAGTAAGAAGGTAGGGTGTTCACCACCTCCATTTTCCGGAAATTGAGATTTAATCTTGTTATTTAGGCTTTGGAACCGAGTTTTAAAGTTAAATTGGTGTTCTCCATTGTAAAGGGAGCGTTCGGACAGTGAGAAGTGAGTAAGACCACGCCGGAAAAGAACTCCGCCGCCGTGAAGGGAGATTTCCGGTGAGCTCTCTTCCACCCTTTCTAATCTTGCGTATTTTCGTGTTTGGAGGTTGGATTCGTGTTCTAGAGTGTCTAGGGATCTCACATATGTAATTGCATGTAAGATCGGACGGTTGAATCGCGAGAAAACGCGAGTTTCAGGGTTGAAAATGGCGAGTTCGTCGGAGAAGACGACGCATCCCGAACGGGACGGAAGCATCCCGTTCGGGACGGGTCGCGGCATTGGCGTGCAGGAGCTAACACCCATCCCGCTCGGGATGGGTGGATCCCGCTCGGGATGGGTGGATCCCGCTCGGGATGCAGCACGGCCAGGGGGAGAATTTCGGCGAATTGTCCATCCCGTTCGGGACGGACTCATTCCGTTCGGGATGGGCTGCGACCTTAAAGTATAAAACATGGTTTTTGAGCTATTTTTCATTCCATTTCTAGTGCTTTCGATCCCTAAGTTTATTATATGATATGATAGCATGTTGAGCATGAGAATATGAATTTCAATGAGATTGAATATGGATTTTGAGTCTTAAACCATGTTGAGTTGAATGAAAGGAATTAAGGAAGATATAAGTCGATTGAGAGTTGGTTTGAAATTGTCGTGGTCCTAGAATCGTACGTCCTAACTTGGCGACCTTTGATTAATTGTAGGAGATTGAAAGCAGGGAACTAAGAGCTCACACTAGCAGCCAACATCTACGCTAAAGCCAAGAACGAGGTGGGAAACTATTTCTTTAAAAACCAAAATGCGCATTTTCATTTTCAAAATGTGTTATAAAATGATTTGCTTTAAAATGAAACTGCTATGCATGTTTTTGTGCTATTATATATGTTCTCTGTCGTTTCCCATCGACAAGAGAGAATAACTAATGAGTTTGGAACCAGGTTCTAATAACTGCGCTAGAACTGAATTAGTAGTATGGAGTAGCGACTCCATATGATTGGGAATTTTGAAGAGATAAGGGGGATGTTTGTTTGCACTTGGATACGGGGATTATGAATGATGAATATTAAACGATCGGGTCTCAAAATGGATTGCTGAGACTAGTGCACTTAGATGACAGTAGGTTGAGTGTGTTTACATTCCTAACTGATCATCGTAACTCGGAAGCGGGCCAACTTCCAGTTACAATACTGAAACAGATATGATAACATATAAATAGCACGTGCAAAATAAAATGTTTTAGATAGCATGGTTCTTTTCAACAAAACCCCATGTCTATCTGTGTTAGTTGCATAGCATGTTTCCTATATAAATGTATGATTTCGGGCATGTTTCTCATTGGGTACGTAAGTACTCAGCCCCTCGCGTTATTTCTAAAACGTGTAGGTTAAGTAGCATGGATGGGAGTAGCGGGGTGTAAGCTGGTGAAGTGAAGGAGTTTTGAAAGTTTAACAGACATGTATCTCTATATACATGTCACCATCACGCAACACACACAGCTGCACCACTCTCTGAGATTTTCCTTCCCATTTCGAATGATTAAATATCTTAAACTCTGTTTCGTTATTTTGACTCGAAGTATGAATTTTAAATGTTTGTTTATCCTTCTATTTTAAATTAAAGTCTTCCGCTCTATTATTTTGAGAATGTGTTTGATAAAACCTGAAATATTAATGTAACGTGACCCCAAATTGGGAAGGTCAGTTGGGGGCGTTACATTTGATACTACACAAATTAAATATAATTACCATACCATAATAACAATATACCTTACTGCACTAAACTTTTACGATATACCTCATTGCATGCTAATTGAGACACAAAAGAAGAGAGAGTACGGCATACGTACCAATATTAAGCATTGATTAATCATGACATAATTGTCATATGTATCATCCATTATTCAAATAGTTTTTAGGAAAAAAAAATCACAGAATACTCATTTGCCTTATACACATATAGAAAATATCCACTTTTATAAGCACATCACAAAATATCCAAAAAGTACAAAAATTTGTCAAAATCAAGATGTCGGTTAGTCCTTTTTAAAAAAAAACAATGAAATTTGAATATATTTATATGTTTTAAATAATATTTGTAGGAAATAAGTCGATTTCTACCTTAAAATTTTTAATGAATCCGACTTGGTGGAAAAAGAAATTAAAAAAATTTATATTTTAATTAATTAGTGGGAATCGATCAGATCGATACTGAAGGGAAAAGGTCCGAATCTGACCCGGATACTGACTCAAATCTGAAAATGATTAAAAAAATTAAATTAAGACCTTAATTCAATTAAAAAATTAAAAAGCACGGTTTAGACCAACAATTCAGACTAGAATTCAATTTTTTAAAAAAATTAAAAAAGCAAGGTTCAAACCGGTCAGACCAATGATTCGTACTAGAATTTAATGCGAATCCTACCAACACATATTTTTCATTCATTTTTATTGGTTTGATGTACATATTTCTTATAAAATTCATTAAATATTTATTTTTGGTAATGATCTCATCATCATAAACTCAATAATTGCATTTGTTTCCACTTAAAATAAATCTCAATATAAAATATTGTACTTTTAAATATTTTATGATGAGTTATAACAATTAAATATTTTTATAATGTGTAATAAGAAAATGGATATTTCAAATCATTTCCACTAATTTTTATGCCTACAAGCAATCCCTTTCGAACATAAGAATATTGAGGTTGGTAATAATAGCCCCACAAAGATAGTAATGATAGCCTACACTCCAAAGATAGGCCTCTTTGGATAAACAATGGTAAACTCATCACAAATCTCTAGAAATAATAGAAACTTTGTAGTCATTAATTAATTAATATAAAGTTGAATTAGGTCTACTCAAAGTTGGAAATTAACTTCACAAGTCATGTGAGTTTGAAGCCTTCAAGATTACAAGTTTAATTATATAAATACATATCCAACAAAGTTTCCTTTTGACTAATTAAAACAATTCGAGAAGCATTTATAAATAAACTTCTATGGCTGCTTTACATATTTTAGAATGCAAATCAAATGGATATAGGATGAACAAATAGAGCTTTGTTATTTAGTTCAGCATGTCTTGGATTCGTATAACCATCTCCATTGTTTTTAATGTAACTTGCATCACACATTTGAGAATAATTCACGAACAGTATGGTTATCTCATTAGGAACAAAAGTCGTCATGACCCACCCTTAGTTCACATCCTTCCATGCATCCTCCGGCTGCTTGCCTAAGATTTGCAAAGAAGAAGGAAGGCTCAAAGTTCACTCGCTTCGTGGAGAATCTCAAGAAGGTCAACATCAATATTCTTTTGATAGAGGCTCTTCGTGAGATACCCGACTACATGATGTTCCTGAGGAAGCCGACGAGCGAGAAAAGCCAGTAATGGAAAATGAAATTGTTTCAATTCATGAACAATGTAGTCTTTTTTTGCAGAAACATATTCCAATGAAGAGTTCCAATCCAGGGTGTTTTTCCATTCCGATCGAGATTGGGGGAGAGAGTTCCACAATGTTCTCTATGACACTGGAGCCAACATAAACCTGATGCCCTACTCAATCTACAAGAAGCTGCAGATTGGAGAGATGAGGCCAACCTCGATTACTCTTCAGATGGCAGATCATTCTATTTCCCGGCCAAAGGGAATTATTCAAGATGTCTTGATTCGAGTTGGCCATTTGATCTTCCCTACCGACTTTGTGGTCTTGGAGATGAAGGAGGAACATGGATGCCAATGATACTTGGGAGAGAATCCTTGAAGACAAGTTGGGCTCTGATTGACTGCCGAGGTGGAGAGATTGCACTACAAGGGAATTATGAAATGATTACCTTTGTTATCGATAAAAGTCAAAATGAAGTTGCATGCCACAAAATCTCTACCACCGAAGAAGAAGATAATGAAGAAGCCGCCGAGATCGAATAGGAGTGAGGGAACGATATGGCGAAATTGCCAATTACACCATCTTCTTACGAGCTCACTACTATCGTTCATGATCGGATGGTCTACATGATTGATGCAAGGGAGCGGCGAGTCTAGACCCGTCCACCTTGGTGAGGAGAAGCATTGTCGAGCCACGACAATAACTAAGGCACTGGATGGGAGGTAACCCAATATTTCAATTGTTTTCTTCCTGTTTTTCTTTAAATTTTGTATTTCTTGGTTTTATGTTTCTTAAAAAAATTCGGACCCTCTGTATCGATCAACACACAGGGTGTCGATCGACACAAAGGGATAGACATGGGCACACTTCGATCGTGAAATGGATCGACAAGAAGGCTCCATGTTGATCAACACCGAGGTGTCGATCGACACGGAGTGCTAGCTGCATAAAAAGTCAAAGTCGTGAGTTCAAAACCCTCTGAAGGATAAAAAGTTGGTGTCTGAGACCAACATTGAGGTACTGTTTCAAACCCTAGTCTGATCTTCAAACTTATTCACTCTGTCAATTGAATAAGTTTGGGGGGAGGAGGACTAGGAGTTGAAACAATTTTCTTCCCTTTTATTTATTGTTTTCAGTTTATTCATGCCATAAAAAAAATTTGCATATTTTCTGCATACTTTGAAATTTTTGTGATTTTGTGAGAAGACTTGTGAGCTATGATATAACCCTAGCTAGAATGCAAGATTAGAATTGATTGACATTTGTGTGAATTGATTGTGATAGTGGTTGAGAATGCCTATGAATGTGGAAAATCGCATGATTACTTGATTTGAAATTTGCATTAGCATAATGTTTGAGGATGATTTGATGTCTACTATGGACGAAATTATTTTTCCTAGTGTGAGATTTGAGCTTTTATTTCGTTTGTGAGTGTGTCTGCATTATTGAGTATATCTAGAACTTGCTTTGTTTCTGTTTTGAGACTGCTAGTGTGCACAGGTTTAGAAAGTGATTTTAGGCCATCTTTGTTTAACCTATATCCCATACACTGTCCTGCTTGAAAATTTATCCTAGCTAGCCCTTTTGAGCCTATGTGTTTTTTTTTTTCTTTGTCTATGAGTTGGAAAAAGTGATAGGATGATCACTCTTGCCTATGAGAGTGAGTTTGGAATTGTTTGAGGAAAATAAGATATTATTAGAAGAGCGAATAGATGAAGGTTGGGCTCTAGAAAAGAAAAGAAAAAAAAAGAGAAAAAAAGAAAAAAAATATAGTTGTGTTGTTTATCCTTATAAGCTCAAATTCATCAAATAAACTTATATTAAGAGCATAAAAGGATGTGTAAAAAAAAAAGAGAGAGGAAAATAAAAGAGTCTTGGTTTGTGTTGGAAATCTTAGGACTTAGATTGGTGGATATTAGTAGATGGTGGTTTTGATTTTTTTAGAGTAGCTAACTCAATTGATTTTAGTCACTGGGTCATATATTTCCCTGCCTTTCACTAAAACGCCTACATTAAAACATTGAACAAAGTCTTTTCTAATCTTAGACTTGTGTGCACATATTTGCAGTGAAGAAATTAGAATATTTGCAAGCCTATGGTAGATCTTGATTTGCATGACTTGTGTGATCTTATATTATCCTAAACACTTGAGTGAATGAGTGAAACACTTCCCTTGTGAGTCTTCCATGGTAAACTGATTTTCTGATTCTTACAAAGTGTTGCTGTGATGTGGATTTTCGGGTTTGAATGTGATGAATCTTGTGAGGCATTGCACATCTCTTCTGCTTGATCTGTTGATTCATTCTTTTTGTTGATTGAGGATAATCAAGTGTTTAAGTTTGGGGGGTTGATAAGATCGTATTTTGCCTCACTTATCACATTGTTTTCTTTGTTGTTTCATGCATTTGCATTAGCTTTAGGTAAATAATTGAGCACAACCTGTTTATAGAGGATGTTACGCTTGTTGTGCTAAATTTTGTAGGTTTTTTGGTCCAAATGAGATGAAATTATGAAGAGTTGATCAAAAGATGGAAAATCCGCCCAAAATACTTTTGTATCGGTCAACAGGCCGTATGTCGATCGACACAGAGGATTCAAGAAGTTAAAAGAATGAAGAAGTTTTGGGCGATACAAGGAATCGAGATTGACGTTCATGTCGATCGACACACCAAATGTCGACCGACACGAGTGTTGAAGATCGATCGAAAAAGAGGATTGAAGAGGCATGTCAACTTGCAGCAGTGTCGATCGACAGTGTCGATCGACAGGTGCTCTGTCGATCGACACGAAGACAAAAGCGGAGGAATTCGCTCAATTTGGAGATGTTACCTTTCAAGACCCATTATCTAATGAAGATTTAATTTCCTCCTTTATAAATAGGACAATAGTGGCTCAAAATTAAGAGTTGATTTTATGAGTTATTTACTTTAATTTTCAGCATTTAGTTTACTTTAATTTTCCAGTTTTCGTTTCTTTACTTTATTATTTTGGAACTCGAAGACTTTGAAACTTTAATTCCAGTTTCTTTATGTTTCAAGTAAGTTCAATACAAATTAATAAGCTTATTTCAATTTATGTTTTTAGTATGCTAGGCTAGAAATCCTAACAGATTCTAGGGTTTTTCTCCATCCTTTTGGCATGTTGTAATTCAATTTAATCCAACCCTTATTAATTGGTTCGAATTCTATGGTTTTGATTTTTAAAATCTAATTTAATCGAAGGATCGAGAGATGAAGGTTTAACTAGATTGTCAGTTGTTAATTTGAGACAGAGATGAGACAATTAACAATAGAAAAATAGAATTTAATACAATTGTTGTCTGTCTAAAAAGGAAGATTCGATTGTAGGGTTTAATTTATATCTTTATTGAGATTGGCTAGTGTTGTGTTCTTGAGACCGAGAGAAGATAATCACACATTTGTAATCTAGGTTTTAATTGTCCAACCAAGGAATTAATTCCAATTTATCAGATTTCCCACCATAATAATAATTTGGGTTGAATTGATTGATTTATGCACGTTGATTGGATTGGTTGAATTCCATAGGATCTGTGCTTTTATTTATTTGTGTTTATTCCAAAAAGTTATTTTCTGATTGAAAACAGAAACCCTATTCTGATTTTGGATTTCTCAAACAACGAGTTGATAAACTACGTTCAGTACATGAATTATTCTCGTTGCACTGTCCCTATGGGTTCGACAACCTTCGGGTATTATAAATTTATTTGCTCACTATATTATAATTAATCTGTAATTCTAACAGTGATCATAAATCTATGAGCTTATCAGTAATCCTACTCCTGTCATCCAGAACGTTCTACACAATCTGTTGTCACCCAAGATGCGGATATACGAGCACGTTAATCTGGCTCTCCACCATGGCAAGTCAAAGTGACATACAACTCGTGCATACTTCTGAACCTTCGTTATGATTAAGACTTAGCCAAGTATCAAGATCTTGTTTCTTCTGAAGTCAGACAGAACAATACATCTCACTGATTATGACCATTTGACCCACCAAAACAAAACGATTAAGGATAAAGGAAATTTATAATATCCAAATTTCCTAACAATTTCTACATTTTTGGTGTGGTCAAAGTCATCATCTATCTACTATCTAAGTTGGTTAATGATGAGCGACTGATTTCCGAGTTTTTACAAAGATAAACCATCATTCAAAAAATTCATAAGAAGGTGGAACATCAGATTATCATTACAGATTCCATGTTTGACAATTCATAAAGTTGATTATAAAAGCCTATAACCTTTCGGTCTCTAAAGCAGTTTAATATCTCGTCAAAACCTCAGATTTATTCCTATGATCAATTCATTTCTTTTCTGACAAGTTCAAAAATCATATTATCAATCCGTATTTCATTAATTAATTATCATCTTACAGTCTCAAATCAATCAACTAAAAACCTAATTTAGTGGCCAACTATTTTAGATTCAAAAATAATTGAGGAATCGACAAACCTTAACCAATAAATTGATCGATTCAATAAACCCTAAACATTCATCTAAGATACTAGCGACAAAAAATTTCGTCGCTAATCACATAGCGATAAATTTTTTCCGTCACAAAAATTCTCATCGCTAAATAACTGGTGATGGAATACCAAGTCCGTCGTAAAATTCGCAACGAAAAATTCCGCCGCAAATTTTTTTTTCCAGAAAAAAATAAATTAAAGTTTTTTTTTTTTATTGTGAACCGGTTATTAACCAGTTCAACCATAGCGAACCGATCTGGTCCACCTTGAAATTTTGTAGTTGCGTCTACAAGGTTTCAAACTCAGGCCTCCCAGGCGCAAGCCCTATCTATTACCAGAGAACCAAATCCCATCTTCATTCATTTATGTATTAAAGGGTATGGCGGCATGCAAAAGTGAAGGCGGCTTTTAATGTTCAAAGAGGAGTTTTCTTGGTTGAAAAGTCTGAATTGCAATTTCTATGACCATAAATGACCAGGGAAAATTTATCAAAATATTACAAACCCGAAACTTGTTGGACACTTATAATAATCAATCTTTGTGTTATATTGGCTGCCACTTTCTTATTGGTGTCACACTAATTTCATTGAGCCCAGCTTCAAGAATGTGCAAAAATTGAAAATTAAGAATTTTGGCAGTTTGGTCCATTAATTTTTGTTGCCAGATTTTAATTGGCTACTCCAATTCTGGAACAAATTGTCAAACCAAACTAATTACGCCGTAAAATTTGGATTTATTGAGGGGAGTAAAAAGGGGAGTTTCTAAGGTGATTCTTGGATATATACTGTGCTGCTGATATCGTCATCAAGTATGTTTTAAGGCAAACTTTTGTATGAGACGATATTATTATTTTTATTGTGAGACGAATTTAATGATATATTTTAATTTATTGAAATGATATATATTTTTATTGCAAACGATGTATTTCTTTATTACAAATAATATAATTTTTTACAGTTAAAAAAAATAATATATTAAAAATTGAAATAGTATATTTATCTTATTGAAATGATGTATTAAGGTCCGTCTCACAATAGAAAATGATGAGACCGTCCATAGGAGACCAACTCATATTTTAAACTTTCCATATAAATGAGGCACTCTAATTTAGTTGGGAAAATCATTATTAAAAAACTCGACAGATTTTATTATGTAGAAGTCCTACATGCTATTTCCATTTTCTTGTTTCTTAGTTATAATTCTTGTATTCATCCAAAATTAGACATTGAGTTTCTTCCAACGAATAAATAATTTCGATACAGTTCATAACATTAAAGATTACAAGCTTAATTTTGTTACAACATATTCAACAAAGTTTTCCTTTGACTAATTAAAGCATTAATAAATAAAACATCATTTATGGCTATTTTATTAAAGTAAGCAATAAATATATTGGAAGAGACAATTTCATCAAATTAAATACAGTGAGGTAGCTTATTTTATCACCACATAATCATTATAACCTCCAGATATTTTGGAATGCAAATCAAAGGGCTATAGGATGAACAAATAGAGCTTTGATATTTGGTGCGGCATGTCTTGGATCGGAATAACCATCTCCATTGCTTTTATTGTAGGTTGCATGACACATTCGAGAATAATTCACGAACAGTATGGTTATCTCCTTAGGAACAAAAGTCGTCATGACCCACCCTTGGTTCACATCCTTCCATGCATCCTCCACTGCTTGGGAAAACTTTAATATTGTTTCTTGCTTTGACACACCATATTGTTTCATGTAGCAATCCACCGCAGTCAGCATCTCCCCTCCTTTACTCTCGCGCTTCAAAACCACGCACCCATCAAGATAAATATCTATTTCATGATATACAGATCAAAATAACGCTTACTTTGTGGGAGCCCATGTCATCCCAATAATGACCAATCAGACCAGCTTGCACCACGTAGTTTGGCTCGGTTTTGATCCAATCAATTGTTTCTCGGGTAACCGATTTCAAGCCCGGGATGACTGACGCGAACATGATGTATATGCAGCTAGTTATCTCTGAATTCTTGAGATAGTCTTGGAATGGAGGCATCTGTTTTTCCATAACCCACTTCAGCTCTTGATTGTAAGCTCTTGCAAGTTGCTGGATCTGACCAATATATATATATAATATATTTTAGTAAGAGAATATAAGTTCTATTCCATCAATATCATATGATAAATAATAAAATTAAAGATTTATGATGCCTAACCGTTTCTTTAAAATAAGCTGCTGCAAATAGTTTCCCATTCTTCTCAGCATCGCTTTCATATTCTTTATATGCACTCATAATAAAATAAAAAGCAGTTTTAATATAATCAGGAAGTTGATCAGCCTCGTCCGTACTCCACCTAGAAAAATTTAATTAACACCAAGTTTAGTAATACCAACCTCATTGCATGCTAATTAAGAGAGAGAATGACATACATACCGATCTAAAGCATTGGTTAAAAGTTGAGCTTCATTGATCGTAGCATAATTATCATATGTATCATCCATTATTCCAATGATTTTTATGCCTAGAGCAAGTCCCTTTCGAACATAGGAGTATTGAGGTTCGTAGTGATAGCCTACACCCCAAAGATAAGCCTCTGCCAATCGATCTCTTATATATGGTAGTTTACTTTTCAAATCGAATTTATTCCACCACCTTTGGAAAAACAATATTAAGTTAATCACAAATTCAGAAATCAGAGAAACTTTGTAGCTTATGATTAATTAAAGGCCAAACCTTCAAATATAATAAAAACTATACCCTATTTTTCATATTTAGTAGAAACTATCATCATTGGCAATTAAAATGACCAAACTATTAGAAATTATACAAATATAAGATTTTATATTTAATAAAAACATATATGATAATAAATGAATATATAGGGGGATTTATGACGAGCACATAAGTCAGTTTTCTATCGCCGGAAAAAGAATTTTATCTTATATTTGTGTAGTTTTTGATAGTTTGGCCATTTAACAGATAAAGATTATAGTTTGTACTAATGTTGAAAAAAACCACACATAATTTGTACTAGATTTAATTTGAAGGGTTGGCTTTGAATAACATAAAGTTGAATTGTTCTTAGTTACCTGGAAAGCTCACAGAGCTCATTCTTGTACAAATTCTGCATGAAATTGAAGTTAAGCTTTGCTAATTTAAGGAGCTTTTCATCCATAGAATCATCCTTTTCATAAATCGAAATGAATAGACGTGTGTATATGATGGGAACTTCTCTATGAAGAGGAAGCACCAAAGCTCGCTTCACTCTCTCTTTGAGAGGAGATTGCAACTCTGATTCCATACGACGCAACTCATGCCATGTAAATCTCTCTGCGTTTGCCAATATTTTCTCATGGGGAAAACGGATATGAGTTGCTTCATACAAGCTTAACAGCCCCTCAGCATCGCTTTCAGACTCACCGTTTTTGTCCACAAATTTGTCAAAAACATCTGCTTAGTAAAAATGATGTTGAATGAAATTGGTTTTTTTTTTAAAAAAAAAACATGTAAAATGGAACACTTGGGAAAGAAATGTACTGCAAGAAACGTGGTGCTGATGCTGTCTGAGCAAACGAAATCGAAGGGCTGTAGTGAATAAATCAAAGTCGTCGTCGTCATCATCTTGGTTGTGGTAGATTTCTTGGAGTTTCTGTTCGATCTCAGACTCAAAATAGTACCCCAATCCCAACCGCTCGAGCGTGTCGATCAATTTCATTTGTTTGATGGGAGTTGCTGCAGCCATTAGCATGTTTCTTGCTTCTTGCTTCAGTTCTTCAATGGCTTCTTCGTATTTCTTCTGTACCTGCAGCCTTATGCAGAAAATAAGATGCATGCATTTATTTAAATATTAAAGATATATATTTTTATACCTGTTCTTCAATAGAATAGTTTGAGAAAGTATCAGCCCATATGCTTGGGGCATGAATCGTCACAGGTGGCCTTACATTGCTCAGGCAACTTAAACTCACATCCATTCTCTCAATATATAATATATATATGCTTGTAATGCTGTGAAATATGACCGGAGTTTTCCTCTATTTATAGTGAATTTGTTATGCACCCACACAAAAACTATTCCCTCATTAACTATTTCCGGTTTGACCAATAATAATTTTTTGGTTATTTTAATTTCCATTTTTGTATTTTAATTTGAGTTTGTAATTATTATTGACTGTGTCATACACTTAATTATTACATATAATGGTCCGAGCCATCTTGTAAAGGTGAGATTTACTCTCCTTATTAGAAGATTTAGTAAGAAGAAGTTGAATTCTATGGGTGGAATGGAACGGTATATCAAATTTTTTTTATCATACATTATAACAACCTGAACTTTGCAGTACCATACCATAAATATTGGTATATTGTAATACAAATTGAATATTTTTATCATACGTAATAACGGTGTACCATACCATACTGAAATTTTACCGTATACTATGATATACCGAGATTACACGATATTCAATAATATATACATATCAATTATATTAAACGAAGAAAAAATAAGAAATTAATATAAAAAAGTTAAATATAAGAAATAAATTTATAGGATTAATATTAGGATAGGTATAGTATACCCATTTTTTGGTATTTTTTCCAGCCCCTTATTGAATCCTTAGTATCAACACATTTTTTGGTATTTATTTATTTTCTAGAAGATTTAAAACTAAACACATTCTATATGTTGAAGCATATCTGAAACTGAGACTAATCTCAAACTCGTTAAACAATAAGTTTTCAAAAATTCAAACTGGTGAGCAATAACCAGTTTGAGACGTGCTATCCTGTTCAAATATTATTTCTACTGTGCATCAACTGCGATTTCAAGACCAACACATTTCAATACTAACGATGATTTACTCAATGAATGATGTATTTAAAATATAATGATAATATATTTACTCAATTAAGATTTCACAACTTGACGAATTTGAGAAGCACATAAGCATAATTATTTCTTTATTATAATATGTTAATAATAATATTTTTAGATTGTTTATTTTAATGCAAACGTGATTTTACTTAGGAAAAAGATTAATTTAAATAATGAATAACCATCATCAAACCCATGGAAAAGGATAAGTTAATTTTAAAATGATTTAGTAATTTTTTATAATTATTTGTTTGTGCGTTAATTTATTTAAAATGTTTTAATGTTGTTCTTGAGTATTTTATTTGAAACCATATTTTATATATATCTTATGAAGATACCCATTAGTGGATGCAGTTGGGGGCTGTGGCCCTCCCCCAAATTAATTTTTTTACTATTTAATTTAAAGAATTTATAGTATAGCCCTTTAATTTGAGTTTTTAAAAAGACAAGTGGACTGAAAATAAAGAAAAATTATGAATTTTTTTACTATTTTTAATATGTATTTTTTACTAAACAATTTTAGTATATGCAATAATTTTGATATGTATATTTTATAAAGTATTTTTAGTATATGCATTTTTTATACATGTCATAATTATTATAAAATAATATTTTTATTCTATTATTTAGTTTTTCTTTTCTACCCGATAACTCAATAAAGTTCTCTACACATATTTCCTAGATTCTGTCATTGAATAAACTAATTTAAGGTCTGCACGAAAGCATAACTTATATTTAATTAAAAAAAAACAGTTTAAGGTCTGCACGAAAGCATAATTTGTATTTAATTTAAATAAACCTAGTAACGGTATACACAAAAACATAATTTATATTTAAAACATAATTCAACTTGTTGATAAGTACAAGTTCTTTTAACATGCTCAATATATGTCTTTTCAAAAAGGAAAAAAAAATAAAATAAAACTTTCAAATATCCAAAGTCAATAGTTTGCTTAGCACTTCAAAGTTTATCAAAAATATTAACAAGTCCTTTGTTCGGGGTACAATGGTGAAAGCATTTTATCCATGACCAAGAGACTATGGCTTTGAGCTTTTATGCGGACATGTAGGTTGTGTGTGCTTAAATTAATGTAATAAATTTTTTAAAAAGAATCAACAATAAATTTTTTTAATCCAAATTACCTGTCACTACATGAGAAAGTTGATTTAAATCTCTATCAATTTTAATTAACTCACTAGAACATAATTCTTCCTGCAAGCATAATCCTAGGCTATATCAGTTGAAATTACTCCAACTTCATTCATTGTTCGACTTCAACAAAAGTTTAGCTAGAGCTTAAGAACTTTGTAGCCATGTCAAAATTAACAGTCCCAATAATCACAAACTATAATTCCAACTTCTAACGAATCTTAATTCTTATAACAACATACATCCATATCCAATCAATAGTAGCTTAACTCCGGTGCCATCAATTCCTTCATATCAATCATAGATAATATATTATACTCACATACTCCAATCGAACCATTCTTTTATTTAATTAGAGAATCGGGCTAAGATGATTTTATTTAATTAAAATTTGTTGGGTTAAATAAATAGAAGCCCACATGAGAATAAATAAAATAGCCTAATAAATTAATTAAGCAAGCCCACAACTATTGTTGGTCCCGAGATCAGAGTACGAATATGTGCAGCGGAAGTAAAAAATAATAACTTGCACTTGTTCTCCTAAACCGATAGAACTTGGTTTAGGGTTCTTGAAAAATAATAAGCTTAGGTCTGTCGTTATTAAGTACGTTTCACTGTATATACGCTTCAATACTTGGACAATTATTGAAGGTTTTGAAAGTCAGTTTGCGAAACTAAACAAGACAGAAACATAAATGAAAGCAGTAAAGAACACAAGATATTTTATAGTGGTTCGGATCTAAAAATCCTACATCCACTCTTCAGACCCTTGGTCTGGATAAATTACTAAGTAAATACAAGCATCCTTACGATCTATACACAATCCATCGGCACTCCGTCCTTCGGCCTGCTATGATCACTCGCCCAGGAACTCCTTGTACGCTTAGTCTTCAGGTTAAAGTGAGGATAGCACCCCACAGCCTTCTTTCTAGTGGTTGGATGTTGACTGTTCTTCCCAGAATTCAGGTGGTTGGCAAAAGCCCGTGAGAATCAGAATCCCAGAGTAGGAAACTGATTGCTATGAATATATCTTGGAAAGATAAATTTATCAAAGGATAGCTTCAGCCTCGTGCTAAGAGAGTGTAGCACGGAGTAATAACTTGAGTCAGGAACTCAAATCTCGTGTAAGGAAACACGAAAACTCAGAGTTTTAGCAGAGAGATGGCTTAGATATATGCTCTTTGTAGAGTGGAATTCGTTAATCGTTTAAGGTTGGGGGCAGACCTATTTATAGAGGAATTCTCGAGCATTTTAAAATTCTACCCGTTAGACACATAAATCCAGTCATTAGACTCATGGAAGATGTCGTCCAATCATAGCCCATACTATAGGTCTGCTCTGCTGTGCCAATGTACTATACACTAAATTTACGTCAGACTAAGTTTCAGTCTGAAGAATCCAAGTTTGGATATCCTCGTACAGACTTTTACTTAGGCATGAATATGCCGAAGTTTGACCGAGCTTTGATGTCTTCAAATAGCTCGTGCTTTGAAAGTAGAGGCTCTTATACTGGCTTCACATAGTCAGTATAGCTAGCCCTCATACTGACTTCCCATAGTCAGTGTGGCTAACCCTCATACTGACTTTCCATAGTCAGTATGGAAAATCCTCATACTGACTTCTCCTAGTCAGTATGGGAAAAGCCCTCATACTGACTTCTTCTAGTCAGTATGGAAAACCCTATACTGAGTACCTGATCACTAGTAAAATTACCAGATAAATTATAATATTAATCTCTTGATAAATTAAATACAAATGTTTTCCACTAATAGCCCAAAGGTTCCCACCGGAAGCTACACTCGTAGACATTTACGATGTCACCCTCAACCAAACTGCGGGTTTTAAGCCCCAATCCTTTAATTTCATACCATGTCAGGAATCCTTAGACACATGAAATTAATAATTAGTGTTAAACCTTACACCAAGTTATCTCTCAAGAATAGGGAAGCAGCAACTGCATTATATTCTAAGATGCTTCTAAGTACTTAACAACAAATTTAACTCCAGCTAAAAGAGACAGTTTGGCATGGCACGTGACCATACTACACGACCCTTAAAGTCTTCGTTATCTATATTTAAACCAATCCTAGAATACTTATGAGAAAAAAATTACGCAAGCTATACTCGTAGACGTTTATGCAAAACCCTCCCACTATTCACTTGATTTAAATTTTTTGTCTAGAAATCCTACCAACTGCAGCCCATGCAACTCCGAGAATTAGCAAGCTACACTCATAGACGTTTACTAAGACGAGAGATACACTTACAGCCTAGGATCACTTTGTGGAGGTCTATTGATTTTAATTAAAAAATCTGCTTAGTATTTTTTATTCAAAAGGTTTCTTAAATGCGCACATAGATAATTTCATTGTCATTATATTTTTCCAAATTTTTCCATGTAATTAAACAAGTCCAAAAGTTCAAAAATATAATCCAACAAGAAATTAATCACATAAGCATGCTTTTGAAAGCTGTAAATAATAAAGCAGTAAAACATGATTTCCGATTATCTACACATTCTTAATGCGCAAATAATAAATTACACATCCTACGAGGGCAATTAAGACAAATAAAAAATAGGAGAATAAAAATAATCATATCTATTACAAAATTTGAAATTGGAATACAGATATCTTCAAATCTTCACAAATCTTCAAGGGCCTTAATATCCTCAACCACCAAATCTTTTTGGATCTAGGGCTTTGTGATTTGAAAATTAGTCCCACAATCCAACTGCAAACCCTAGGGTTTACAATCGAATGCACCAACATACAAAACCACCCGCCGCCGCCGCCACCACACCGCGTCGCTGCCGGCGTCGGTGTCAATCGATGAAGAGGCTGCATCGAGCGATGCACAGCACATCGGTCGATGCAGGATGCATAGGCCTACGTGCAACGCACGTTGCCGCACCTCCTGTGGTCCGATGCTGTTGTCGTTTGCTCAAGCTGCTGCCGTTGTCGTCGCATGCCTCGGAGCCCCGAGCCACTGCCGTTGCCGATTGCCTTTGTCAAACCGGAGCTACGCAGTGCAAACCCTAACTAGGGTTTGCACCATCGGCCTGCTTCCTATTGATAGCAGCCGCGTGCGGTGCTGCTGCACCATCCCTGCACTGTGCCGCACAACCACCGCAGCTGTTGCGCCATTGCCCGCGGCTACACGTCGCGCGCGGCCTCCTGCCGCTGCCGCTGCGTCGTTCTCGCCGGTTTCTTCTTCATTCTTTTTCCCGTACAAATTACAGATTGGAAAACAAAAATACAATAGACTATTCTATTACAATTTTTCCAATCTAATCATGGATTTTCTCATGATTTTACAAAAAAACAATTTAATCCAAACACGGATAAACCACTCCGGATTAAATTGTACGGGTTGCCACGAGGAACAAAAACCAAACCATCCACAATAATAACAATTCATACATGCATAAATCAAATAAATTGCTCATCCAACAAAGCCATAAAAATGAGACCAGGCCCTGATACCAATTATAGGGATTTCTTGGCGAACCGAACCGCTAAATCCAAATAAACTTGGGCCGTTCATGGATGTTGAGAACAATTCACATACGATTAAACCCTAGCATGCTCCTATGAATTTAATACAGTGGATATCGAATATACCGTAACTCCGTAGGGTCTAATCCGATCTTTTGAGTGTGAATTCCAATCCCTTGATTCAACCATGCGATTAATTAAATCTGCAGAAACAGAAATTAGCATTAAATCTAATATCTAGATTTAATTAATGAGAAAGAGAAGAAGAGGAAATTTGTTCTCCATATTAGGTCTTCAGATCTGTATCCCAATGATGTTCAATCGTGCTACTGGTGAGGATTCCACAGGACTGTGAATGTGAAAGCCGGAGTCAAATTTCTTCTCCTCCCAGACACACAGGATGTGCCGCTCACTCTCCCTCCAAACTAGGGTTTCAACTGATTTGAAAGTGATACAAACTAAGAGAGAGAATTGTCTATTTATAGACCTAGGGTTTCAACCCTAATGGGCTACTGGGCCTCTTTTCATCATATTTAATTTGGGCCAGACCTGGGACCTAATGCAAATAATAAAGTGAGCCTATGAATTAATTAATTCTCATGTCCACAACTCAGGACACAATTAATTAATTAATATTAATTCTTTTCCACCACAAAATTAATACTGACCTACCCCTTTATTACCACATTATGAGAACAGGCTGCATTTACTTGAGCATCCTCATGTTTAAGGTTACTAGACATTCATTAATTTATTGGAGCTTCTGACAAGCTTCTACAATTAATTAATTTCTTATTTCCTGAGCAGTACCACTAAAACCTTATCACTCGTGCTTGAACTTAATCAGCCTGCAAGACTTTAGCACGATAAATATTATTCAGCTCCTCAGGGAATGTCCACATCCTATTACTCGGAATGTTACCCAAGATGCGGGTATACGAGCACGTTACTCAAGCTCTCCACCATGGCAAGTCAAAGCAACAATCAACCCCTGCATACCCCTGAACGTTTGTGATGGTTTGGACTCAATCAAGATCGAGATCTTGTATTCTCTAATGTAAGACAGTAGAATACATCTCAATTTGGTGCAATCAATAAGCAAACGTACGTACCAGCATATCAAGTAATCAATATAGATTACTTCTTTCCGACTATGCTGCAGCCTACACTGACAGACTTATCCTCATACGTTGTCTCGTCTGTGATAATATTTATATCTCACTAGGTCAAGTGATCATACTATCTTCTGCGATCTACAACACGCAGTATGATTGTCCCTATTGGTGAGATAAGAGGATACCATTGTTACTCGCATGTAAGTTTGTTTAATAGATAGGAAATAATGTTGAATGTATACTCATCATAATAAATGCTTTCTGTATACAAAACCCAATACTGGGGAGCTGGTCGGGCTTGTGTTGATTGCTCAAAGTGGTGGCAATCTGACTCAACTGAGTGTCAATCATCTGGTGGTGCTTCATCATGTGTTGCATATGATTAGCCATGCCCCTCACCTCGGTCTCCACCATGCCAAATCTGTTGTATGAGCTCTTGATAAATTTCTCTAGCACATCCTCAAGAACGGACTTCTTTTTCTCCACAATCTCTCCACTGGCACCAACATTGAACCTCGGTGGAGGATTTTCAGCTGCAGAAGGGTTAGAATATGAAAAACCAGGGGGATTTCGGGCACTGTAGTTATACCCTCGGTTGTTGGCTCGATAGTTATTGTTGTAACCTCCATTAGCATAGTTCACTTCAGCGGTATTGGAGGTGCTCGAACTGCTTCCTCAGTAGATGTAATCAGCCTCAATAGGAACAATGGCCGTGTTAGGATCTGACACTGCTGCTACTGAAGCTCTACCGGCCTCCAACTTTGCAAACTCTTCGCGGAGCTTCTTGACTTCTGCAACCACATCAATCTCTGGAGTAGTGGTCACTGCCTTGATTGCTTTCTGCCTTTCAGTGGGCCATTGGTGACTGTTCATAGCCATGTCTGCAAGGAGCCTCATGCATTCTTCTCCACTTTTCTTCATTAGGATGTCTCCAGCTGAAGCATCCTCCAACTCCTTCATGTGAAGGGTCAGTCCCTCGTAGAAGTGGCACAGCATCTCAAGGTCAATTCCATGGCAGGGGCACATCCTCAAGAGCTCCTTTTATATCTTCCAAGCTTCATAGAGGGTCTCATCATATTTCTGGCTGAAGTGGGTGATCACAGACTTCCTTTTTAGTATGACACTGGGAGGAAAGTAGTTGGTGAGAAACTTTGTTGGCAGCTGCTCCCATGTGCGAGTTCCGCTCTTGTCCAGGCCAGGGAACCATGCTGAGTGAGAATGAGAAGAGGCGCATCCTGATATTGTTTTGAGGCACTCCATTCCGCTTCACCGTATCGCACACCTCAATGAATTCACTAAGGTGAGCGTACGGGTCTTCAATGGCCTTCCCTGTGAACTGGTTCTGCTGAACCATCTGAATAAGGTCTGTCTTCAGCTCAAAATTGTTGGCATCGATGCCAACTTGGAAACCTAGCTCCTCGGTCTGTGGTAGGAAGCGATCCAAAATGGATCTCTGCTGCACCACCACTTGCTTTTTATTGTTTCTCCCACTGTTCAGTTTTGTCAGTCTGGCAGCTTGTTTGGTTTGGACTTCTTGTGCGGCATGGAGTTGCTCCCTCAACTGTTGGACTTCATCGATAAATTGCCTCTGCTCGTCGGGAGTTAAGTTCTGAAGTGGGGCTGCTTCTGGTGGCTGATTCTCCATCTTAAGTTGATGTTTTTCCTTTCCTTTTCCTTTGCTTTTGTTTCCCCTACAGGTGGCTTCAATTTCTGAATCAAAGGCTTCGAGTTTATTCCCCTTTGCTCTTGTGTTCATGCACCTGAAAAGAAAGACAAAATTGCAGAGAATCAGTATTTGTGTCGATCGATAAGGGGGTTGTCGATTGACACAAATGCTGCTTCTGTGTTGATCGACAGGGGCACTATCGATCGAAATAGAGGCAAAAACCACACTCACGCGCACGAACAGAAAATTAAAACTCAATCCAGAAAATATCAAAACAATCCAATAACAAAATATAATCTAATTGTCCCCGGCAACGACGTCAATTTAATCACTGCAAAAATTATAAATTAATTATAATATAAAGCGCAAATAAATTTATAATAACCCGAAGGTTGTCGAATCCACATGGACAGTGCAACGAAATATCTCATGTACTGGATATAGTTTAACAATCTTTTGTTTGAGTGAATCCAAATTTGAGAATAGGGTTTTTGTTTTCGATTTAGAAAAGACTTTTTGAATAAAATCAAATAATAAAAAGCACAGATCCTAGGGAATTCAACCAATCCAATCAATATGCATAAAACAATCAATCCAAACCCCAAATTATGATTATGGTGGAAAATCTGTTAAATTGAAATTAATTCCTTGGTTAGGCAATTAAAACCTAGATTACTAGAAAGTGAATTTTACTTTTTGAGTCTCAATAACACAAACTAGTCAATCTCGATAAAAATACAGATTAAATCCTACAACTGAATCTTCCTTTTAAGACAGAAAACAATTGTGTCAAATTCTATTTTCCTATTGTTAATTATCTCCTCGCGGTCTCAAATTAACAACTATAAACCTAATCCAATTTTCATTTATTGATCCTTCAATTGAAAATAGATTTTAAAATCGAAACCATAGAACTGAACCAATTAATTAGGGTTGGATTTAATTGAATTACAACATGGCAAAAGGATGGTGACAACCCTAAAACCTATTAGGATTTCTACTCAGACATGCTAAAAACAAACATTGAAACAAAGATATAAAATTGCATTGAACTTACTTGAATCATAAAGAAAACAGGAATTGAAATCTTCAATGTCTTGAGTTCCAAACTGTAAAGTAAAGGAAACTAGAAATTAAAGGAAAATGAATGCTGAAAATTAAAGTGAAAATAAACTAAAAATTGAACATTATTTTCGAGCTCTAAAAGTCTTATTTACAGAGGAGAGAATTGAATCTTCAAAAGGTAGTAGGCTTAAGAAGGAAACTCTCCAAATTGGATGAAAAGATGCCTTCCGCCTTCTATGTCAATCGGTAGGGTGTGTGTCGATCGACACACATGCCAAGCCGACATGCATCCTTCTTCCCTCTTTTCGATCAATTTCCGGCCTCCGTGGGGGTCGACACTCAGGATATCGATCAACATGGAGGTCAATCACAAACCCTTCGTGTCGCCCGATCTTCATTTCGATCCTTGACACCTTCTTGTACTCTGGGTCGGTCGATATACTGGCTATCGACCGATACAGAGGTCTTTTGGGCGGATTTTTCATCTTTTGTTCATCTTCTCACTATTCTATCTCTTTTGGATCCAAAACCCTACAAAACTAAACAGCTCATGCTCGATTATTAACCTAAAACTAATGCAAATGCAAGAAACGATAAAGAAAACAACCTGATAAGTGAGGCAAAATATGAGCTTATCACCAACCTTTGCATTGCACCTAGCTCGCCAACATCGAGCCACAACTAACCACCGGCACCACATCCAAACATTGAACCGCACCTAGCCTGCCACCACGGAGCAACAACCAACCATCGGCTGAATCCACCGGCACCGTGCCGCACCACGAGCTATCCGAACCCACTGAGCCATCATCGCACTGCATCACACCACACCTATGAATAATCAGGATCAAGCGCATAATCATAAAAAAAATTAATATTTAGTGCTTCCAACAGCATTCGAACCATTTACCTCTTAATTCAATCATTTATATTCATCCACTGCACTAAGTGATTAATTATTAATATTTTAGATAATCAATATATATCAGGTGATTGTGGCTATTTATCTAAATTTAATAAATTTGTGGAATCTATTTCACACTTTATAAATTTAATTTTTGACAATCTTATAAATTAAAAAACTACTACATCAGCAAATTCTAAGAAATATAAGTAAAATACAAATATTGATAACATGAAATTTTATATTTAAAACTGCTACACAATACTTAATTTTACTTCATTATTTAGAATGTGCCGAAGTGATAGTAGTTTATTAATTTATAAGATCAACAAGAATTGAATTTGAATAAAAACTGCTTTTAATAAAAAGTTACTCCCTCTATCCCGCTAGATTAGTCCATATTTCCATTTACGTCTGTCCCGCCAAATTAGTCCACTTTCCTAAAATGAAAAAAAAAATCTCCTCGCATCAATAAAATATTAATCCCACTATACTCACAGACATTGGTTACTGTGCCGAAACCAAAGCGGACTAATCTAATGGGACGGAGGGAGTATAACGTAAAATTTTAATTTATATTAAACATAAATTTTACATAATTATGTAATTGAAATTATAATTTAACTAAACAATTTAAAGTTTATGCATTATTTATTATTTTGAATACATAATTAACTCATTATTTAATAGTTTGTAATATATTTGGTTGATGACATGTAACTTTACAAACGTTGACGTTCCATCCGGCAAGCCATGTCAACATTCCATTGCTGGAAATTTGATCACATCATAAATTTAGAACAAAATTGATAGTTTGTAATATATTTTCATAATATGCATAGTTTGTAATATATTTGATAAAACTTGAATAGTTTGTAATATAATTGATACTTTTCCCTTATTTAAATTACATAATTAAATTTTTTAATTCAATTTGATTTTTAACTTAATTACACATTTTGAACTTATCACCTTTAATTAAATTAATTTTTAATATAGTAATATAATTTTCAATCATATTTTAACTGTGATTAAATTTAGATTTTTATTAATCTTTATTACTTATATACAAATATTTATAATTAAATTACTTAAATATATAAAGTCAATATTGAATTGCTATTTAATTGCCACATCAAGAATTTTGTTTAAGATGGGTAAATATCATAATAGTCTAAACAAATAATGTAATCAAATCATAATGGTGTTAAGTTGGTGGGGATCAAATTGCTTAATAGAATATAATGTAGGATATAATTTCATAAATTTGGAAGTATGAAATAAAATATCATAAATTTTAAAAGTTTTGGATATTACGTAACCAAAAGTAAATTGATGGCTTATAAAAGTCATTAATAATGAACTAGTGGAGTTTATAAAATTTTGAAATTTTTTAAAACATCATCAAAAATATTATTGTTTTCGAAATCGGTGATAATAAATTAAATTATCACTATTTATAATTTATTGTGATAAATTTGGTTACTGTCACTATAAAGTTATTTTAGCAACAAAAAAATTATTGTCATTGGCTTTAGTGACGGTAAATACTAACAACATATGTAATTGTCACAAATTTAAAAAAAATTGTGATGAAAAAATTGATTGTAGCTAAAACAGTATTTTTAGTTACAAAAAATTTATTGTCACTAACATTAGTGACAATAAATATTGGCAACTTATAAAATTGTCACAAATCATAATTTTTGTGACGAAAATTTATTGTTGCGGTAAATATACTAAAATTAGTGACAATAATATTTTTGTGACTAAAGAATTTATTGTTGCTATACTTATATGTCTCACAAAAATATTATTGACACTAGCTTTAGTGACAATAAATATCCACAACTAATAAAATTGTTACAAATTATATTTTTTGTGACAAAATGCATAGTTGTTACTATAAATGTATTTTTAGCCACAAAAATTTAAATGTCACTGACATTATTGTCACTACACGCAGCTTTTTTGTAGTGAATCCATATTTCATTAATTAATTCTCACCTTACAGTCTCGAATTAATCAACTAAAAACCTAATTTAGTGGCCAACTATTTTAGAATCAGAATTAATCGAGGAATCGATAAACCTTAACTACAAAATTGATCGATTCAATAAACCCTAAACATTCATCTAAGATACTAATATATTACATAAAATTCGCGAATCAGCGACGAAAATTCCATCGCTAATCACATAATATTCCATCGCAAAACGTATTTAGCTATAGATTTTTTCCGTTGTGAAAATTCTCATCGCTAAATAACTGGCGACCGAATATTAATTCCGTCGCAAAATTCGCGATGGAAAATTTCGTCGTTAATTTTTTTCAAGAAAAAATAAATTAATGTTTTTTTATTGTGAATCGGTCCAACCATAACGAACTGTTGCGTTTGCAAGGTTTTGAACTCGTGAGCTCCCTCATACAAGCCCTATCTATTACTGCAGAACCAAATATAATTATCATTCATTTATGTATATATAAAGGGTATGGCGGCATGCAAAAGTGAAGGCGGCTTTTAATGTTCAAAGAGGAGTTATCTTGGTTGGAAAGTCTGAATTGCAACTTCTATGACCATAAATGACCAGGGAAAATTTAACAAAATATTACAAACCCGAAACTTGTTGGACATTTATAATCAATCTTTGAAAATTAAGAATTTTGGCAGTTTGGTCCATTAATTTTTATTGCCAGATTTTAATTGGTTACTCCAATTTTGGAACAAATCGTCAAACCAAACTAATTACGCCGTAAAACTTGGATATATACTATGCTGCTGATATCGTCATCAAGTACGTGACTCTTAATATTTTAAGGCAAACTCTCGTATGAGACGGTCTCATTATTTTTATTGTTAGATGAATTTAATGATATATTTTAATTAATTGAAATGATATACTCCCTCCGTCCCAAACCAATAGGTACTTTTCATTTCGGCACATGAATTTCGGAGCTAGTGTTTAGTAGCTAATTGTGGTCGTTAATAAAATTGGCAATCGTTATTAACTTGTTTAAGTCTTACATAATTTAATTACGATTGCCAATTTTATTACCGACCATAATTAGCTACTAAACACTAGCTCCGAAATTCATGTGCCGAAATGAAAAGTACCTATTGGTTTAGGACGGAGGGAGTATTTCTTTATTGTAAATAATGTAACTTTTTATAGTTAAAAAAATAATATATTAAAAAATGAAATGTTGTATTTATCTATTGAAATGATGTATTAAGGTTCGTCTCACAATAAAAAAAATGATAAGACTATCTTTCAGGAGACCAACTCATATTTTAAACTTTCCATATAAATGAGGCACTCTGATTTAGTTGGGAAAATCATTATTAAAAAACTCGACAGATTTTATTATGCAGAAGTCCTACCTGCTATTTCCATTTTCTTGTTTCTTAGTTATACTTCTTGTATTCATCCAAAATTACAAAGAGTACACCATGCAATTTTCTTCCAACGGATAAATAATTTCGATACAGTTTATAACATTAAATCCCAAAAATCATTATTCTTTTAAATTAGTTCAACTCTAAGATGATATTAACCTCACAAGTCATGTGAGTTTGAAGCATTCAAGATTACAAGCTTAATTTTGTTAAAACATATCCAACAAAGTTTTCTTTTGACTAATTAAAGCATTAATAAATAAAACTTCATTTATGGCTATTTTAATAAAGTAAGCAATAAATATGTTAGAAGAGACAATTTCATCAAATTAAATATAGTGAGGTAGCTTATTTTATTACCACATAATCATTATAACCTCAAGAGATTGTTGGGGTAGTCTCAATATCTAGCTCGAAAAGTAGTTCGTTAGTGGGTCTGAGATTGGGTCGATTGTAGTTCGACAGAATGGGTCGAGCCATGTTGGTCGAGGAACTTGAGGAGCAGTTCGAGTTGGCTAGATATGGAAAAGATATGGTGCATATCTTGTTTCTTTGTTGAACAAGATTTATCCTTATCAGTAATAGATTTGGATAGGAATAAACCTATTAGAGATAGATTTAGATTTATATATATCTTACCATATCTAGGTTTTATAATTCTTATGTATCTAGGAATATCTCCCTATAAATACTCCTGCTCCCCACCAATTGTAATTGTCCATTATTGTTACATACTTTGTATTTTTCTTCACATAATAATGTCATCACCGAGGAGGCTTGAAGAGTGGACATAGAGCATAGCTCGAACCACTATGAATTATTGTGTTCTTTTATTTTTTATTTGTTATTTGTATGTGCAATCGCTTTAATTCATAACAAATTGGTGCGATGAACGTGGATAGAAGGATTGCTATGGGTTCAGCCAAGTTCGAGGTGGAGCGCTTCACGGGATTAAATGATTTCGGTTTGTGGAGGTTGAAGATGCAAGCGTTGTTTGTACAGCAAGGCTTGGACGGTACCTTGAAGGGAGAGGCTGGGTTACTCGACACGATGATGGAGAAACAATAGAGAGATACACTGGCGAAGGCGCATAGTGCGTTGATTCTGAGTCTCGAAGATAAGTTGCGGAGGAAGGTATCGAAGGAGAAGACGGTAGCGCAAGTATAAACCAAACTTGATTCTAACGAATCGACTTTGTCTTAAACCATCATTGTATTCGTTTAAGATGCAAGAGAGAAGACCGATCAACGAGCAGCTCGACGAGTTCAATAAGTTGATCCTCGATCTGGCAAATATTAATGTGGCGATAGCCGATAGGTGATGAGGATCAGGCATTGATGTTGTCGAGTGCACTGCCAAAGAGTTATTCGAACTTCAAGGAAGCCTTAATGTATGGAAGAGAGACATTGACCATGGATGAGGTTCAGTCTGTTCTAAGTTTGAAGGAGTTAAATGAGAAGAACGAGGAGTGAGAGAACTCTCATGCAGAAGGCCTAGTGGCGCGAGCGGCTCGAGGAAGATCGGAGATGAGGAACTCAAACAGGGGAAGTTCGAGGTCGAGGTCGAGGCCAAAGCCCAAGGCGAAATCAAAGGTCAGGTGTTTTCTCTGATGGATTTATATACTGAAAGAATTATGATTGGTATATTATGTACAAGGTCGATTGGTTAATATACTGGGAATCATAAATGTTGTATGTTCATCTCCTGTCTGAATTAACAAACATGTGTCGCAAATGCTCTTATCCTCTTATCTCGTCGATAGGGAGATCATAAGGTGTGTAGTAGATCACAGAAGATCGTATGGATCGTTTGACCTAGCCAGATATAAATAGTTATCACAGCTGAGACAGTTCCATGATAATCTGTCGGTGTAGGCTGCAGCATACGCGGAAATAAGCATCTTATCTTGGACGGCTTGGTATGCTGGTGTGGGGCACACATTGATAAGGACCTAAGTTGAGATCGATTCTTTTATCTGACATTAAAAGAATCCATATCTCTATGGCTTGATGAGATCCTAAACCTTAATGAAGGTACGAAAGTATATGCAGATTGTGTATCACTTTGAGTTGCAGTGAAAGGCTCTAGTTGAGCCTGTATATCTGTATCTTGGGTGATAGCATTCTGTGTATGACTGTCAGGTACCAGAACTAGGTAACCACATCCAGTATAGGATGGTGACATTCCCTGAGCAGCTCAAAAGGTTCGTTATGTTAAAGTCCTGCAGGCTGATTAAGTTCAAGCATAAGTGAAAAGGTTTGAGTGGATTGACTCAGGATTATAAGATGTTAATTAATTAAATAGCATGTTAGAGCTAAAATTAATTAACGAATGTCTGTAACCTTAAATGTGGGGATAAATCTAGCCCATGCAACCCGTACATCAAAATGTGGTAGCAAATAGGTAGGACAGTATTGATTCTCTAGTTGAATGAATCAATATTAATTAATTAATTATATTCTGGGTTGAATATGGGAATTAATTAATTGATAGGCCTTATTTGCTATTTGCATTCTGGTCCCTGGTCTGACCCATGAAAACTCAGGCCCAATAGAAGTCCACTATTTTCCTATAAATAGGCCTCAGTTTCTCAGATCACAACACACAACAAGATCATAAATTGCAACACAGCAAACCAGAATTCGGGAGCTGCGTGTGATCGACTAGATCTGAGAAACGAGGAGGAAATTCTGCTTCTCAACCGGATAAGGAATTCGAAGGGAATCTTCACCAGATATTCGGATTGAGTTGGGATACAGATCAGAAGATCAGATCTGGAGGATCATCTTCTTTCTTCTCTCTCCTTCTTGTTTTCGAAAATTATTCATTAATTTTCTTAGACTTAATTCCTTTTATCTATTTGGAATTAATCTTTGTGCACGGGAAAAAAAGATCAAGATCAAATCTCTGCGCACTCGTTCTTCACATTTCTACAATCCAGGTATTCAGCATAAACCCCCTTATGCATAATCAATAGGAGCATGCTAGGAATAATCATAGGCATAGTAATTTATTTTTGATATTCTAATTAACGATCTCGGCTAATGGACTTCATGATTCAGTTTACGAATCCCTTCTATTGGTATCAGAGCCAGGTTCATTAATTGGCTCTGTCAGGAAAAATAATATTGCCTACGATTTGCATGATAATTATTATTGAATGATTGCATGTATGGGTTTTGGATTGTATGAATGTGTTTTTTGTTTCTCGTGGTTCTCGGGTTAATCCGCCCTTTTATAATTCGTTTTTCACCCACGAGATAAATCTGTGGTTAGATTTAGATTCTAAATTGTATTAGAATATTATTCTATGTAATTTTTCAATTTTAAATTAAATCTGTAAAATGGAGAACAAAGAACACGAAGAATGAAGGAAGAACATGAAGAACGAAGGGCCGCACGATGACGCACGACAGCACCAGCACGGCAGCAGGTCGTGCACGACGGTCGCGCGCAGCAGGTGGCACGGTAGCGAACGATGCACGGCGGGACACGGTCGGAAGCGGTGGCGCTGTGTGCGAAACCCTAGGGTTTTAGCACGGTGCATGGGTGCACGCACGCACGGCGATGGTCGCGCGGCCACAAGCCAACAGGCGTCGTGCAGGGCTCCAGGATGATGATGCGGGAAGGTGGAGGCCTGGCCGGGACGGCGAGCGGTGGTGGTCTGGGAGCGAGGGGCGCGCGCGATACGACGGAACCCTATGTTCCACGTGCACGCGTGCTCACCGGTGGTAGGCTCACACTCTATGGACGTCGACAGCGGGGCAAGATGGTGCAGCGTAGCTCGGGACAGAGGAAGAAGCGGCAGTAGCGGTCGGTAGTGATGGTGCGACTGCGGCTAGCACAAACCCTAGGGTTTGCAGCCGCAGCCAGGGCACGCATACTCACCAGTGAGCCAAGGGACGCCGACGACGAAAGGAGAAGGGCCAGTGTGGATGGGCGACAGCAGTGCTGGCTGGGGCGGCAGCAGGCGAGAGGGGCGACAGCCGTGGCGGCGGTTTCGTGGGTTGTAGCCATGCGACGTGCATGCATGGCTGTTGCGCAATTCTGGTGAGCCCACGGCAGTGGCGGGTCACCGATGGTGGCTCGTTGGGCTGAGTTCTCGCGGGCTATCGGGCTTGCAATGTGTGCCTAGGCCCGCGATTTGGTTATTTGGCCCAGTTGTCCTACTTTCTGATGGATCAAATTTTGGAGGCCCATTTTTTCAGAAAATAAAATCAGATCACAGTCCAAGTAGTGAGAGCCCAGTTGAAGATCTGTGAAATAATTCCAAAGTGTAATAGATAGAATTATTTCTTAATTCTGTATCATGAGGCCACGAGGACATTTTTTATTTGCTTTATTATTTGTCTTCGCATGATATATGTGTTTATATTAATTACACCGCATATAAACATGTTGTAGATAATAGGAGCACGTTTATTGCTTTTATTCACAACTTTAAAGCATGCTATGTGATTTATTTTGTGTAATTAATTATAACTATAAATTCGGGGTTCATGCTATGCATTATAGAATTTTAGCAATGTTATAATTATGGCTACATAAAATAAACTGTGCAATTGAACCTTATGAATTTAAAATTACTAAGCTGATTATTTAATAAGACCTCCACAAAGCAATCCTTAATTAGAAGTGGGTAATTTATTAGGTAAACGTCTACATGTGTAGCTTACTTAATTTATTATTCATAAGTTCTAATGGATAGAATTTCTTAAAACAAACATCTAATTCATGTGAGAAGTGGGAGCCCATGCGTAAACGTCTACATGTGTAGCTTGCGTATTGAGTTTTCATAAGTTCTCTAGGGATTGAATTAAATGAGACAATCTTATTATAAGGGATCATGGTGTGTCCTAGTAGATCCTTATATGGGAGGGTTGAAGGGATTCGCGAACTGAATCACGAAGTCCATTTGTCAAGGATCGTTAATTGGAATATCAAAAATAAATTGCTATGCCTATGAACAATCCTAGCATGCTCCTATATTATTATGCATAGAAAGGTTATGCGGAATACCTGGATTGATGAACTCTGAAGAACGCGTGCGCAGAAGATGCCCTTTGATCTTTCCTACGCACCAAGATTTAATTTCCTAACAGATTGAGGAAATTAATCTATAGAAAATATATGAATATTTTCGAAAATAAAGAGGAGAGAGAGAAGAAGAAAAATCCTCCTGATCTGATCTTCTGATCTGTATCCCAACTCGATCTGAAAATCTGGTGAAGATTCTCTATCAGATCCCTTGCCCGGTTGAGAAGCAGAATTTCCTCCTCTTTCTCAGATCTTGGTCGATCACCACAACTCCCAAATTCTGGTTTGCTGTGTGCAACTTATGATCTTGTGTGGTGTGTTGAGATCTGAGAAACTGAGGCCTATTTATAGGAAATTCTAGACTCTTATTGGGCTTGAGTTATCATGGGCCAGACCAGGGACCAGAATGCAAATAACAAATAAGGCCTATCAATTAATTAATTCTCATATTCAACCCAGAATATAATTAATTAATTAATATTGATTCATGCCACCAGAGAATCAATACTGTCCTACCTATTTGCTACCACGTTTTGAGGTACGGGTTGCATTGGACTCAGTTTATCCCCACATTTAAGGTTACAGACATTCGTTAATTAATTTAAGCTCTGACAAGCTATTTAATTGATTAACATCTTTAATTCCTGAATTAATCCACTCAAACCTTTTCACTTATGCTTGAACTTAATGAGCCTGCAGGACTTTAGCATAACGAACCTTTTGAGTTGTTCAGGGAATGTCACCATCCTATACTGGATGTGGTTACCTAGTTCAGATACCAAACAGTCATACACAAATTGATATCACCAAAGAATGCAGATGTATAGGTTCAACTAGAACCTTCTCTGCGACTCAAAGTAATACACAATCTATGTACACTTTTGTATCTTCATATAGGCTTAAGATTTCATCGAGTCATAGAGATCTGGATTCTTTTAATGTCAGATAAAAGAATCGATCTCGACTTAGGTCCTCATCAATGTGCACCCCACACCAGTATACCAAGACATCCAAGATAAGATGCTTATCCGCATATGCTGCAGCCTACACCGACAATTTATCCTGGAACTGTCTCAGCTGTGATGACTATTCATATCTCAGCTGTGATGACTATTCATATCTCGCTAGGTCAAACGATCCATACGATCTTCCGTGATCTTCTACACACCGTATGATCTCCCTATCGACGAGTTAAGAAGATAATTGCGTTTGCGACACATGTTTGTTAATTCAGACAGGAGATGAAAATACAACATTTATGATTACCAGTATATTAACCAATAAACCTTGTACGTAATATACCAATCATAATGCTTTTCAGTATATAAATCCATCTATCTCCCACTTATACTCAAAGCA
Organism: Plectranthus barbatus; assembly: GCA_026898455.1. Taxonomy (NCBI): domain Eukaryota; kingdom Viridiplantae; phylum Streptophyta; class Magnoliopsida; order Lamiales; family Lamiaceae; genus Plectranthus; species Plectranthus barbatus. The sequence goes on from JAPKLW010001547.1 coordinate 80,714, forward strand.
TTATATACTTGCTTTCCAGAGTATAACGCGTCTAAACTAATCTAGCTATTACATCAAGCATTCTACGTGGCTGGCTTTGCCCTCAGCCCAAGGCTACGTACATGCATCTCGTAAATCTTCTGAGGCAGAGCTTTTGTGAATGGATCCGCTAGATTATCTTTTGTATCAATTTTCTCTATCAGCACATCACCCCTTGCTACGATTTCTCGTATAATATGGTACTTCCGTTCTATGTGTTTTGTTGCTCTGTGAGTTCGTGGTTCTTTAGAATTAGCCATAGCTCCCGAGTTATCACAATACACCGTGATGGTTCTGGGTAGCTTAGGAATCACGTCCAACTCCAGAAGGGAGTTTCAAAACCATACCGCTTCTTTCGAAGCTTCAGAAGCTACCACATACCCGGCTTCCATGGTGGAGTCTGCAATGCACTTTTGCTTTGCACTCCTCCATGATATGGCCCCACCTCCCAATGTAAATACATAGCCAGAGGTGGACTTCTTTTCATCTCGGTCTGCCTGGAAATCCGAATCAGTATAACCCACATGGCACAACTCATCACACTGATAAACAAGACAATAGTCCCTTGTCCTTTTCAAGTGTTTGAGTATGTGCTTTACCGCGGCCCAATGCGCCTGTCCAGGGTTAGACTGGTATCTCGCTACCATGCCTACAACAAAGCAGATATCTGGCCTCGAACATAACATTGCATACATGAGGCTTCCCACGGCCGATGCATACGGCACGTTGCTCATCTCATCTTTCTCCCTTTGTGTCACCGAACACTGATCCTTGGAAATATGTATGCCATGTCTGAAGGGTAACAGACCTTCCTTGGCATTATGCATGTTGAAACGGGCAATCACAATATCCACATATGACCCTTGAGACAAGGTCAGCATCCTCTTATTGCGCTCCCGCAATACTTTTACCCCTAGGATGTATCCTGCCTCCCCAAGGTCCTTCATATGAAACTGCTCGGATAACCACCCCTTTATGCCTGACAATACTTCCACATTGTCGCCAAATAGGAGAATATCATCTACATAAAGTGCAAGGAATACCACGCTTCCGCTGACACACAGACGGTACACGAAACTCTCGTTTGAACATTGTGAAAATCCATAAGATTTAATCACCTCATCAAAACGGAGGTTCCATGACCGCGAAGCTTGTTTAAGTCCATGCATCGACTTCCTTAGCTTCCAGACCAAATGTTCTTCGCCCTTCTGCACATAACCTTCTGGTTGTTGCATATAGATGCCCCTACCTTCCTCAAGGTACCCGTTTAGAAACGCGGTTTTGACATCCATCTGCCAGATTTCTAGGTTCTTGTGTGCTGCTATGGCCAGGAGTATTCGAATGGACTTAAGCATGGCTACCGGTGAGAAAGTCTCGTCATAGTCTACACCTTCTTTCTGGCTATAACCTTTCGCCACCAGCCTTGCTTTGAAAGCTGTAATTTCCCAATTCGATCCTTTCTTTCTTTTGTATACCCATCTGCACCCTATGGCACGATGGCCATCCGGCAAATCAGTTTTCTGGTATACATCCATAGCAGTAATGGATTCTATTTCTGAATCCATGGCGATCAGCCATTTTTCCGTATCTTTGTCAGATACCGCCTCGTCAGATGTCCAGGGATCGGTATCATCTAGTCCGTTTTCCGGGATTAAGTCAGAAGACTCTCCCACAAACATATACCTCTCGGGTTGGTGACTAACCCTCCCACTACGACGAGGCATCTGAACTGTGTCAGTAGTTGGCACAGTATGCGTTGGTCCCACACCTTGCATTAGTGGCAGTGTTGGTATATTCTCACCTGTCACAGGTGGATCTACCACTACACTGGGCTTTCCTGATGGAATTGCTTCTTTATCCTCAAGCTCGTGGAGGATAATTTCACTATTGGATCTGTGGTTTCTTACATACTCGTCCTCCAAGAATCTCACGTTGGTACTGACAACGACCTTCTGATCCTCAGGACAGTAAAAGAAATCACCTTTTGTTTGCCTGGGATATCCTACAAACAGCATCAGCTTACACCTGCTTTCTAACTTATCAGGTTCCTTTGTCAGCACATATGCTGGACAACCCCAAACCCTCACTATGTTCAAACTTGGCTTTCGCCCATACCAGAGTTCCAGAGGTATTTTAGGAAATGATTTAGAAGGTACCAGGTTAAGCAAATATGCCGCTGTCTTCAAGGCATATCCCCAAAACGAAACTGGCAAGCTTGCATAACTCATCATCGACCTGACTATTTCCAAGAGAGTTTTATTTCTTCTTTCTGCTACACCATTTTGTTGAGGGGTTCCTGGTGCAGTCCACTGGGACGTAATCCCGTTATCTGACAAGTACTGTTAGAACTCGTTACTGAGGTATTCCCCACCACGATCAGATTGTAGTATCTTGATAGTCTTACCTAGCTTCTTTTCAACCTCAGTCCGGAACTCTTTGAATTTCTCAAAGCACTCAGACTTATGGCGAAGCAAATAGACATATCCAAACCTTGAGTAATCGTCAATGAAAGTGGCGAAATACTCATAACCTCCACGAGCTTGCGTGGACATTGGCCCACATAAGTCAAAATGGATCAGTTGCAACACATCCTCTGCTCGAGATTGACTTGCCTTAAAAGGCCTGGTCGTCATCTTTCTCTCTATACAGGACTCACAAACTTGATGCGTTACCACTTGGAAAGAATCCAAGAGACCATCGCATGCTAGTCGTTTAATCCTATTTAGATTGATGTGACCTAATCTCAAGTGCCAGAGGTATGTCTGATCCTCATCAGAAGAAAACTTTCTCTTTGAATGATTATTATTATTCGATGAGTTTGCAACGTTTACGGAAGATTCATGCTTACAATTTATGATATAGAGAGAATCAATCAGTTTGCCATGACAGATAACACCGTTATTACCAATGATAGAAACTCCACTATCAAAAATAACTGAATATCCATCGTGAAATAATTTGGAAACTGAAACTAAGTTCCGCCGAAAACCCGGCACATATAAAACATCTCTCAAAATCAAAACATTGTTTTCAAAGCATAAAGTAAAATCTCCAATGGCTACTGCTGAGACTCGCTCTCCGCTGCCCATTGAGATGGTAATCTCGTCATGCTTCAGCTGCCTTGTCGGCCTGAACCCCTGCAAAGTATAACAAACATGGTCAGTAGCTCCAGTATCCACTACCCAAGAATGGGTAGAAACCGATGCTAAACATGTTTCCGTTATAAATGCACATGACGCACCTTGTCCAGTCTTTCTAACTTGACAATCTTTCTTCCAGTGACCATCCTTGCCACACCTGAAACACTTGTCTCTTTTAGCAGGCACGCCCGGTGTCCTTTTTTACTTTCTACCAGAAGTTGTACCTTTGGCTTTCTTCTTAAACGTTCCTTTGCGCCTCTTGCCAGCCAGCGCAACAGGACGATTGCTAGAAGTAGCCAAAGCAACCTTTTCTGGCTGCATGACTGATTCCGCTGCCATCAAGTCATTGAGTAGCTCGTTAAGAGTGTACTCTTTCTTGTTCATGATAGCATTCAGTCTAAAGTTCTTAAAAGACTTTGGCAGAGAGTTTAGGATGATATCAACCTACGCTTCCGCATCGATACCTCCCCCATGCAGTGTAAGCTCATCTATAAGATGAGTCATACCCACCACATGCTCTCTAACCGAGCTTCCTTCCGCTATTTTTTTCCCACGATTTCCCTCATGAGATTGAATCTGACAGCTCGGTCTGACTCACCATAGGTCGCTGTGAGGCTGTCCATAATGTCACTAGCATTCTCATATGAGTGATGCTGTTGTGCAAGAACCTTGAACATCGTAGTCATCATGTAGCATTTCACTACATTGTTTGACTTGAGCCACTTATTATAGTAGCTCCTTTCCTCATCAGTCGATGCATTAGTGGGAGCAGCCAGACGAGGCTTATCGAGGACAAACTTGTGCTCCTCTGCGACAAGGATGTAATCCAAGTTGCGTTTCCATTCTTGGAAATTGGGACCGGTTAATTGGTTTTGTGCTAAGATATTGATTACATTCGGTAAAGACATGTCTGAAAATAATAAATTAAAACAGAAATTAAAACATAGTCGCAAACTATTGAAACAATTAAATATTGAAACCTTATGATAAAGCAATATTAATGTTTCCTCCAATTTGCCTAAGTATTACTATTGCAAGCCACACATGTGGACGTTTACAACAAAACACTTAACCAAACTGCATCTTTCAATTCCAGTCCTTTAATTCCAATCCATGCTCGGGTTCCTTAGACAAATGGAATTAATAATTGGAGACCAACTTAAGACCATATTATCCAACTGAGCAGGGACATCACAAATGAGTTATACTCTGGATAACATCTAAGCTAGCTTACCACCAAAGCCAACCCTCCCATATAAGGATCTATTAGAACACACCCAATCCCTATAATAAGGTTGTCTCATTTAATTCAATCCTTAGAGAACTTATGAAAATTCAATACGCAAGTTACACATGTAGACGTTTACGCATGAACTCCCACTTGTCACATGAAATAAATGTTTGTTTTAAGAAATCCTATCTATTAGAACTTATGAATAATAAATTAAGTAAGCTACGCATGTAGACGTTTACCTAATAAATTACCCACTTCCAAGAAAGGATCGCTTTGTGGAGGTCTTAGTAAATTATGAGCTTAGTAATTTTTAGTTCATAAGGTTCAATTGCACAGATTATTTTACGTAGCCATAATTATAACATTGCTAAAATTCTATCATGCATAGCATGAACCCCAAATTTATAGTTATAAATCACATAGCATACTTTAAAGCTGTAAATAAAAGCAGTAAACGTGCTCTCTATTATCTACAACATGCTGTATGTTGCGCAATTAATTTAAACACATATATCATGCGAAGACAAATAATAAAACAAATAAAAAATGTCCTCGTGGCCCCATGATACAAAAATAAAATTAATTCTAACTATTACAAGTTGGAATTTATTTTACAAATCTTCGACTGGGCTCCCATTACTTGGACAGAGATCTTGATTTATTTTCTGAAACTGGGCCTCCAAGATTTGATCCATCAGAAAATTGGAAAACTGGGCCAGTTAACCAGATCGCAGGCCTAGGCACACATTGCAAGCCCAATAGCCCACGAGAACTTAGCCCGACGAGCCACCACCAGCGAACCACCGCCGCTGGCAACTCGCCGCTGCCGTGAGGGCTCTCAGAGTCGCGCAACACCCATGCACGTACGTGCATGGTTGTAGCCCGCAATCCGTCTCCTCCAGTCATTGCCCGTTTTGCATGCCGCCGCCTCAGCTTGCCCCGACCGTCACCGAAATTGTCGTTCATCTTCTTCTCCACCGTTGGCTCACCTAGGCTCGCCGGAAAACACGCACGAGGCGCGGAGGGGACGCGCGCTCTGGCTGGCACCCGTAAACCCTAGGGTTTGTGCTGGTTGCGGCCGCGCCGCCACCACCGACCGCCATCGCTGGTCTCCGCCTCCCGGCCGCGCGCCACCGTCCCGGCCATCTGCCCCGACCTCCCTCGCCTCGGAGCCGCCGCACCGTGCCTGGCCGGCTGTGGGCCACGCGACTGCTGCCCGTCGCACGCTGAAAGACTAGGGTTTCCCTGCAGCTGCGCCGCCGTGCCCCTCGTCGTGCATGGCCTGCTGCCGTGCCGGCGCCGTCGTGCGGTCTTTCGTTCTTCGTGTTCTTCGTTCTTCGTGTTTTTCGTTCTTCGTTTTACAGATTTAATTTTTGAAATAAAAGATTACATGGAATAATCCTAATTACAATTTTAAAAAATCTAAATCTAACCACGGATTTATCTCGTGGGTGAAAAATGAATCCATATAAAAGGGCGGATTAACCCGAGAACCACGAGGGCAAAAAACATACAATCAATCCATAAATCATTCATTGCATGCAATCAATAATAATAATCATGCATGATCATAGGCAATATTATTTTTCCGATAGAGCCAATTAATTAAACCTGGATCTAATACCAATTGAAGGGATTCGCGAACTGAATCACGAAGTCCGTTTGCCAAGGATCGTTAATTGGAATATCAAAAGTAAATTGCTATGCCTATGAACAATCCTATCATGCTCCTATATTATTATGCATAAGAAGGTTATGCGGAATACCTAGATCGATGAACTCTGAAGAACGCGCGCGCGGAGATGCCCTTTGATCTTTCCTACGCACCAAGATTTACTTTCCTAACAGATTGAGGAAATTAATCTATAGAAAATATACGAATATTTTCGAAAATAAAGAGGAGAGAGAGAAGAAGAAAAATCCTCCTGATCTGATCTTCTGATCTGTATCCCAACTCGATCTGAAAATCTGGTGAAGATTCTCTATCAGATCCCTTGCCCGGTTGAGAAGCAGAATTTCCTCCTCTTTCTCAGATCTTGGTCGATCACCACAGCTCCCAGATTCTGGTTTGCTGTGTGCAACTTATGATCTTGTGTGGTGTGTTGAGATCTGAGAAACTGAGGCCTATTTATAGGAAATTCTAGACTCCTATTGAGCTTGAGTTATCATGGGCCAGACCAGGGACCAGAATGCAAATAGCAAATAAGGCCTATCAATTAATTAATTCCCATATTCAACCCAGAATATAATTAATTAATTAATATTGATTCATGCCACCAGAGAATCAATATTGTCCTACCTATTTGCTACCACGTTTTGAGGTACGGGTTGCATTGGACTCGGTTTATCCCCACATTTAAGGTTGCAGACATTCGTTAATTAATTTAAGCTCTGACAAGCTATTTAATTAATTAACATCTTTAATTCCTGAATTAATCCACTCAAACCTTTTCACTTATGCTTGAACTTAATCAGCCTGCAGGACTTTAGCATAACGAACCTTTTGAGCTGTTCAGGGAATGTCACCATCTTATACTGGATGTGGTTACCTAGTTCAGATACCAGACAGTCATACACAAATTGATATCACCAAAGACTGCAGATGTATAGGTTCAACTAGAACCTTCTCTGCAACTCAAAGTAATACACAATCTATGTACACTTCTGTATCTTCATATAGGCTTAAGATTTCATCGAGTCATAGAGATCTAGATTCTTTTAATGTCAAATAAAAGAATCGATCTCGACTTAGGTCCTCATCAATGTGCACCCCACACCAGCATACCAAGACATCCAAGATAAGATGCTTATCCGCATATGCTGCAGCCTACACCGACAGTTTATCCTGGAACTGTCTCAGCTGTGATGACTATTTATATCTCGCTAGGTCAAATGATCCATACGATCTTCCGTGATCTTCTACACACCGTATGATCTCCCTATCGAAGAGATAAGAGGATAATTGCGTTTGCGACACATGTTTGTTAATTCAGACAGTAGATGAAAATACAAAATTTATGATTACCAGTATATTAACCAATAAACCTTGTACATAATATACCAATCATAATGCTTTTCAGTATATAAATCCATCAAGGGTTGGCTTTGGTGGTATGCTAGCTTAGATGTTATCCAGAGTATAACTCATTTGTGATGTCCCTACTCAGTAGGATAATATAGTCTTAAGTTAGTCTCCAATTATTAATTCCATTTGTCTAAGGAACCCGGGCATGGATTAGAATTAAAGGACTGGAATTGAAAGATGCAGTCTGGTTAAGTGTTTTGTTGTAAACGTCCACATGTGTGGCTTGCAATAGTAATACTTAGGCAAATTGGAGGAAACATTAATATTGTTTTATCATAATGTTTCAATATTTAATTGTTTCAATTGTTTGTGACTATGTTTTAAGTTCTGCTTTAATTTATTGTTTTCAGACATGTCTATTGCTCATACTGTTAACCTCTTGACATCAAACACTTTAACTGGTCTGAATTTTCCTAAATGGAGATTTTGCCTGATGGAATTACTCTGTACTGCAAAACATGCCTATGTGCTTTACATGGACTCACTGTCTCCTCAGTATTGGAATTGTTCTGGCTATGAGCGAGAATTCTATGAAAGATGGAAAACTTCTGATGAGTTTACTCGCTATCTCATCATGGACAATCTTTCTAGAGAATTAAGGCCCAAGTACAGAAAATATCAAAGTGTTGTTGAGATATGGAGGGATCTTGTGAAAGTATATGGGAAGGTGAGGCGAACTATTAGTTATGAGCTTGTGAAAGACCTGGTTTGCAAGAAAATGACTGAGGGGAGTTCGTTGGCTATGCACTTCATCAGTATGATGAAAATCATGAAAAAGTACAGAAAGAGAGATGAACGAATTGTTAAGCGGGGAGAAATAAACATTGTCCTGCACTCTCTATCTGATTCTTATAATGATTTCATCAAGGCTCTTGGTGCCAGGCACGAGTTTCCTCTTTATGAGTTACTCAGGGCCCTGTTACGAGAGGAATCTGATATGATAGCATTTGAGTTTGCTCCAACTTTGTCAGCTCTTGACATGGCAGTTGCTGAAGCAAAAGAAATGCTTAAAAGATTAGATGAAGTTGATCTAGCAGAAGCTATCACCAGGCCATGCAAACGCAAGCGAAGTGAAGTAGATTGTCTAGTGCCTAGTATGTCATGTGCATTTATAACGGAAACATGTTTAGCATCAGTTTCTACCCATTCTTGGATAGTGGATACTGGAGCTACTGATCATGTTTGTTATACTTTGCAGGGGTTCAGGCCGACAAGGCAGCTGATGCATGACGAGATTACCATCTCAATGGGCAGCGAAGAGCGAGTCTCAGCAGTAGCCATTGGAGATTTTACTTAATGCTTTGAAAACAATGTTTTGATTTTGAGAGATGTTTTATATGTGCCGATTTTTCGGCGAAACTTAATTTCAGTTTCCAAGTTGTTTAGTGATGGATATTCAATTATTTTTTATAGTGGAGTTTCTATCATTGGTAATAACGGTGTTATATATCATGGAAAACTGATTGATTCTCTATATATCATTGATTGTATGCATAAATCTTCTGTGAATGTTGCAAACTCATCCAATAATAATAATCATTTAAAGAGAAAGTTTTCTTCCGATGAGGATCAAACATATCTCTGGCACTTGAGACTAGGTCACATCAATCTAAATAGATTAAAAGATTAGCATGCGATAGGCTCTTGGATTATTTTCAAGTGGTACCGCATCAAATCTATGAATCTTATATAAAGGGAAAGATGACGACCAGGCCTTTTAAGGAAAGTTAGTCTCGAGCAGAGGATGTGTTAGAATTGATCCACTCTGACTTATGTGGACCGATGTCCACGGAAGCTTGTGGAGGTTATGAGTACTTCGCCACATTTATTGACGATTACTCAAGATTTGGATATGTCTATTTGCTTCACTACAAGTCTGAATGCTTTGAGAAATTCAAAGAGTTTAGGACTGAGGTAGAAAAGAAGCTAGATAAGACTATCAAGACACTACGATCAGATCGTGGTGGAGAATACCTCAGTAACGAGTTCTTGCAGTAATTGTCAGACAACGGGATGACATCCCAGACGACTGAACCAGGAACCCCTCAACAAAATGGTGTAGCAGAAAGAAGAAATAGAACTCTTTTAGAAATGGTCAGGTAGATGATGAGTTATGCAAGCTTGCCAATTTCGTTTCGGGGATATGCCTTGGAGACAGCGGCCTAATTGCTTAACCTGGTACCTTCTAAATCAGTTCCTAAAACGCCTCTAGAACTCTGGTATGGGCGAAAGCCAAGTTTGAACAGAGTGAGGGTTTGGGGTTGTCCAGCATATGTGTTGTCAAAGGAACCTGATAAGTTAAAAAGTAGGTGTAAGCTGATGTTGTTTGTAGGATATCCCAGGCAAACGAAAGGTGGTTACTTTTATTGTCCTGAGAATCAGAAAGTGGTTGTCAGTACCAACGCAAGATTCTTGGAGGACGAATATATAAGAAACCACAGATCCAAGAGTGAGATTATCCTCCACGAGCTTGAGTATAAGGAAGCGATTCCATCAAGAAAGCCCAGTGTAGTGGTAAATCCACCTGTAATAGGTGAGGCAAAACCAACACTGACATCAATGCAAGGTATAGGACCAACGTGTACTGTGCCAACTACTGACGCGGCTCAGATGCCTCGTCACAGTGGGAGAGTTGTCCACCAACCCGAAAGGTATATGTTCATGGGAGAGTCTTCTGACTTGATCCCGGAAAGCGAACTAGATGATATCGATCCCTGGATATATGACAAGGCGGTATCTGATAAAGATGCGGACAAGTGGCTGATCGCCATGGATTCAGAAATAGAATCCATTACGGCTATGGATATATACCAGAAAACTGATTTGCCAGATGGCTATCGAGCATAGGGTGCAAATGGGTATACAAAAGAAAGAAAGGAGCGAATGGTGAAATTACAGCTTTCAAAGCAAGGCTGGTGGCGAAGGGTTATAGTCATAAAGAAAGTGTAGACTATGACGAGACCTTCTCACAGGTAGCCATGCTTAAGTCCATTCAAATACTCCTAGCCATAGCAGCACATAAGGACCAAGAGATCTGGCAGATGGATGTTAAAACCGCGTTTCTAAACGGGTACCTTGAAGAAGGTAGGGATATCTATATGCAACAGCCAGAAGGTTATGTGAAGAAGGGCGAAGAACATTTGGTATGAAAGCTCAAGAAGTTGCTGTATGGACTTAAGCAAGCTTCACGGTCATGGAATATACATTTTGATGAAGTGATTAAATCCTATGAATTTTCACAATGTTCAAACGAGAGTTGTGTGTACTGTCTATGTGTCCGCGGAAGAGTGGCATTCCTTGCACTTTATGTAGATGATATTCTCCTATTTGGCGACAATTTGGAAATATTATCGGGCATAAAGGGGTGGTTATCCAAACAATTTCATATGAAGGACCTTGGGGAGGCAGGATACATCCTAGGGGTAAAAGTATTGCGGGAGCGCAATAAGGATGTTGACCTTGTCTCAAGGGTCATATGTGGATACTGTGATTGCCCGTTTTAGCATGCAAACTGCCAAGAAAGGTCTGTTACCCTTCAGACATGGCATACGTCTTTTCAAGGATCAGTGTTCGGTGATACAAAGGGAGAAAAATAAAATGAGCAACGTGCCATATGCATCGGCCGTAGGGAGTCTCATGTATGCAATGCTATGTACGAGGCCAGATATCTGCTTTGCTTTAAGCATGGTAGCAAGATACCAGTCTAACCCTGGATAGGCGCAATGGACCGCGGTAAAGCACATACACAAATACTTGAAAAGGACTAGAGACTATTGTCTCGTCTATCAGTGTGAAGAGTTGTGCCCTGTGGGTTATATGGATTTGGATTTCCAGGCAGATCGAGATAAAAAGAAGTCCACCTCTGGCTATGTGTTTACATTGGGAGGTGGGGCCATATCATGGAGGAGTGCAAAGCAGAAGTGCATTGCCGACTCCACCATGGAAGCAGAATATGTGGCAGCTTCTGAAGCTTCGAAAGAAGCAGTATAATTTCGAAACTTCCTTCTGGAGTTGGACGTGATTCCTAAGCTGCCCAAGACTATCACGGTGTATTATAATAATTTGGGAGTTGTGGCTAATTCAAAGGAACCACGAACTCATAGAGCAACAAAACACATTGAGAGGAAGTACCATATTATACGAGAAATTGTAGCAAGGGGTGATGTGCTGGTAGAGAAGATTGATACAAAAGATCATCTAGTAGATCCATTCATAAAAGCTCTGCCTCAAAAGGTCTACGAGATGCATGTACGTAACCTTAGGCTGAGGGCAAAGCCAGCCCCGTAGAATGATTGATGTAATAGCTAGATTAGTTTAGACGCGTTATACTCTAGAAAGCACCTGTATAATGCTTTGAGTATAAGTGAGAGATTGATGGATTTATATACTGAAAGTTATGATTGGTATATTATGTACAAGGTCGATTGGTTAATATACTGGGAATCATAAATGTTCTATGTTCATCTTCTGTCTGAATTAACAAACTTGTGTTGCAAATGCTCTTATCCTCTTATCTCGTCGATAGGGAGATCATACGGTGTGTAGTAGATCACGGAAGATCGTATGGATCGTTTGACCTAGCGAGATATAAATAGTTATCACAGCTGAGACAGTTCCAGGATAAACTATCGGTGTAGGCTGCAGCATACGCAGTAATAAGCATCTTATCTTGGATGGCTTGGTATGCTGGTGTGGGGCACACATTGATAAGAACCTAAGTTGAGATCGATTCTTTTATCTGACATTAAAAGAATCCATATCTCTATGGCTTGATAAGATCCTAAACCTAAATGAAGGTACGGAAGTATATGCAGATTATGTATCACTTTGAGTAGCAATGAAAGGCTCTAGTTGAGCCTGTATATTTGTATCTTGGGTGATAGCATTCTGTGTATGACTGTCTGGTACCGGAACTAGGTAACCACATCCAGTATAGGATGGTGACATTCCTTGAGCAGCTCAAAAGGTTCATTATGCTAAAGTCCTGCAGGCTGATTAAGTTCAAGCATAAGTGAAAAGGTTTGAGTGGATTGACTCAGGATTATAAGATGTTAATTAATTAAATAGCTTGTCAGAGCTAAAATTAATTAACAAATGTCTGTAACCTTAAATGTGGGGATAAATTGAGCCCATGCAACCCGTATCTCAAAACGTGGTAGCAAATTGATAGGACAGTATTGATTCTCTAGTTGAATGAATCAATATTAATTAATTAATTATATTCTGGGTTGAATATGAGAATTAATTAATTGATAGGCCTTATTTTCTATTTACATTCTGGTCCATGGTCTGGCCCATTAAAACTTAGGCCCAATAGAAGTCCAGTATTTTCCTATAAATAGGCCTCAGTTTCTCAGATCACAACACACAACAAGATCATAAGTTGTAACACAGCAAACCAGAATTTGAGAGCTGTGTGTGATCGACTAGATCTGAGAAACAAGGAGGAAATTCTGCTCTCCACTGGACAAGGAATCCGAAGGGAATCTTCACCAGATATTCGGATTGAGTTGGGATACAGATCAGAATATCAGATCAGCAGGATCGTCTTCTTTCTTCTCTCTCCTTCTTGTTTTCAAAAATTATTCATTAATTTTCTTTGACTTAATTCCTTTTATCTGTTTGGAATTAATCTTTGTGCGCGGGGAAAGAGATCAAGATCAAATCTCTGCGCACTCGTTCTTCAGGTTTCTACAATCCAGGTATTCCGCATAAACCCCCTTATGCATAATCAATAGGAGCATGCTAGGAATAATCCTAGGCATAGTAATTTATTTTTTATATTCCAATTAACGATCTCGGCTAATGGACTTTGTGATTCAGTTCGCGAATCCCTTCATTCTCTGCCAAAAGGAGGGACACATCAAAAGAGATTGTCCGGAGAGGCAGACAAAGCAGGAGTAGAAGCAGCAAGCGGATGTAGCTATTGTTGAGCAGGAATATGACTCTGGAGAGGCATTGGTGATTTCGAATGAGCTCTCGGAGAGGGAATGTATATTGGATTCAGGTTGTACATTCCACATGACACATAATAAGTCATGGCTCGAAGGGTTCGAGGAGCAGGAGAACTCAAGTGTTCTTCTGGGTAACAATAAACCATGCAAGGTGTTTCGAATGGGATCGGTGAGGATTAAGATGCACGATAATACAGAAAGAATACTTCGAGGTGTAATGTATGATCCAGAGCATAATAGAAATTTGATCTCTTTGGAGATGCTCGACTAACTGGGTTGCACAATCAAGATGGAAGCTAGGACTTTGAAGGATTGCAAATGATCCCTGGTCTTGATGAAAGGAGCTCGAAGAAATGGAATATACACTCTGATGGGGAGCACGGTGATCGGGGTGGCTTCGATAGTGACGGTTGATAAGTCAGTAATGTGGCACAAGCGACTCGATCACGTTAGTGAGAGGGGGCTGCAGGAGTTATCGAAGCAAGATCTGTTGCTCGGAGATAATATCAGAGAGTTGGACTTCTGTGAGAATTGTATCTATGGGAAATCTCACTGGGTAAAGTTCGGAGTAGGTCGACAGAGAGCTCGAGGAACTCTGGACTACATCCACTTAGATCTATGGGGACCTTCAAAGGTCAGTTCGAATGGAGGAGCGAGGTAATTCATGAGCCTCATTGATGATCACTCAAGGAAGGTGTGGGTCTACATCTTGAAGAATAAGAGTGATGCTTAAGAGACCTTCAAGAAGTTGAAAGTGCTGATCAAAAATTATAATGGAAGGAAGGTGAAGAGGCTGCGAACTGATAATAGCCTTGAATATTACTCGAAGGAGTTCGAGAGGTACTGTTCGAAGCAGGGTATTGCGAGGCGCAACAACAATCGCCGCATTCCCCATTGCCAAATTTGCTGACAAGATGGTCACTATGCAACTCACTGTCCGGATTGTTATGCACAGTCTGCTGATAACTCCGCCAATTTGCCGAAGGCTTTTGATGCAAATTGCTCTATTTCCTCGTGGGATAATTCTAATTGGTTTCTTGACACAAGTGCCTTGGCTCACATGACTCCCGTGCAGGATTTCCTCAACAATCCTCGTCCATATTCTGGACCTGACAAAGTGACAGTTGGTAATGGTGCTACTCTTTCAATTTCTCACATTGGAGATTCTCGTATATAACCATCTCTCGGTTTATTGAAGGTTTCAGTTGTCCCGGATCTTACTAAAAACTTACTCTCAATTAGCAAACTTACGTCGGATTTCCCCGTTGATGTGGTTTTCTCGGATGAATCTTTTATTGTTCAAAATCGGCACAACCAATCCGTGCTAGCAAGAGGATGACATGAGGTTGGTCTTTATGTCCTGGAACGTGCACGACTTGCATTTTTAGCTCATCTAAAAGATAGTTCTTTGCGTGCCTCATTTGAATTATGGCTGAATAGATTATGGCATGTTTCCTTTCATTCCATTTCCTTATTGAATAAACAAGGTCGCATTTCTGTCACATCTTGTTTGCCTAAACCGACTATCTGCTCCTCTTGTCAATTTTTAAAGAGAACACGCTTGCCTTATCAATTAAATGATAAGCGTTCTACTCATGTTCTTGATTTGATTCACTGCGATCTTTGGGGACCATTTCCAGTCACATCTTCTACTAATTACAAAGATTATGTTTCTTTCGTGGATGACTACAGTCGATTCACTTGGTTATATCCGTGGGCTCGAAAATCTAATTTTTATACTCACCTATGCAACTTCACTTTATTTTTGGAAAATCAGTTTTCATGTTCTATAAAGAAATTCCAGAGTGATGGGGGTACGAAATTTACTAATAAACTTGTTCTGAAATTCTTTCGATCCAAAGGAATTCACCATCTCATTTCTTGTCCTTATACGCCACTACAGAATGGCCGAGCAGAGCGAAAACACCGACACATTACAGAAACTAATTTGGCTTTGCTGTTTCAGTCCGGTCTTCCTTTGTCAATGTGGGTTGAGGCATTCTCTACGGCAATATACATCATAAATCGACTAATGTCCAGTATTTTACAAGGTATTTCTCCATTTGAACTCCTTTTTTGGGACTTTGCCAAATTATGCAAATTTTCACCCGTTTGGGTGTTGGGTCTATCCTTGTCTATGAGATTACGCCTCCAACAAGTTTTCACCACGAAGTCAACCATGCATTTTCCTTGGGTATTCTTCTTCCTACAAAAGGTTTTGCTGTTTTGACCCTACTTCTGCTCGTGTTTATGTCACTCAACATGCAAGGTTTGATGAAGAATTTTTTTTCCTTGAAAGCTGCTTCTCGCAGCTCTGATCAAGCAAATCTAGACATTTCTTCCTTTCACGAGCCTGTAGCTGCATCCACACAGCCTTCTCTACAGCAGAATAATCATTCTTCTCCATGCACACTATGCCCAGCTGAATCAATTATTCTTGATGTTGCTCCGACATCACCCCCACAGTCTCCACCTACACGTGAGTCACTCGTTCCGCAGCAAGAAAATCCACTTCCTCCTGCTGGTCATTCTATGATAACTCGTTCCAAAGCTAAAATTTTTAAACCCCGACATATTGTGGATTATGCCTTTACTTGCTACATCAGGCCCTAATCACATCCGCAGAGCCTCGGGGTTATAAATATGCAGCAAAACATCCACAATGGATAGCTGTCATGGACGAAGAAATGCGTGCACTGCGTGCAAATAAAACATAGGATCTAGTTCCTCGACCTCCGGTCACAAATATTGTTGGATCAAAATGGGTGTTTCGCACCAAATTCCTTTCTGATGGTTCTATCAAGCGGCACAAGATGCGCCTTGTTGCTCAGGGTTTCACTCAACTTCCGGGCCTCAATTTTTTGCACACTTTCAGCCTACAGTAAGGGTGGTTCTTACTCTGGTCGTGTATCACGGTTGGCCATTGCATAAGCTCGATGTCAAAATTGCATTCTTGAATGGTATTCTGACCACGCATATATATATGGAGCAACCTTCCGGTTATGTTTACCCTCGTTTGCCAAATCATGTCTGTAAGTTGAAGAAAGCATTATATGGGCTACGACAAGCTCCTCGCACTTAGTTTCAGCGCCTTAGCTTGTTTCTCATCGCCATGAGGTTCTCTTGTTGTCGTGTAGACACTTATCTCTTTATCTATTCACGTGGTGTTGTCATACTATATTTACTCATCTATGTCGATGATATTATACTCACAGGAAATGATCCTGCCCAGCTCGCTAAATTTATTTCTCGGATGAACTCCGAGTTTGCCATCAAAGATCTCAGCCGACTCAGCTACTATTTCGGTTTGGAAGTCACATACACAAGTAATTATTTCTTCCTCTCGCAAGCTAAGTATCCTCGTGACATTCTCGCTCGCACTCAGCTTCTTGATGTTAAGCCCGTCGCCACACCCCTACCTGCGGGCATCACTCTTGCTGCCTCTGGATCTTTTTTTCACGATGTCACCCTCTATCGTTCTATCATTGGCGCTTTATAATATCTTATGATCACGAGACCTGATATCTCTTTTTCCATGAACCTCGCCAGCCAATTTATGCAAGCACCAACCAATGATCACTTTCAAGCAGTGAAGCGCATTCTCCGCTACATCAAAGGGACTCTTTCTCATGGTCTCTCCTTCTCTAAAGGTTCATCGTATGATTTAACTGCCTACTCGGATGCTGATTGGGCTCGATGCCTTGATACTCGATGCTCAACCTATGGATACTCGATTTTCCTGGCTGGCAACTTGGTTTCATGGAGTGCGAAAAAGCAACCGCCCGTGGCACGATCAAGCAGTCAGTCTGAATACAGGGCCCTAGCAAACATGGCTGCTGAGGTTGTTTGGCTCACATCACTTCTACAGGAGCTGCACGTGACTCTTTCTCGACCTCATCATCTTTATTGTGACAACAACAGCTCCATATTTCTCAGTCAAACTCCAGTGGCGCACAAGCAAGCAAAGCATATAGATATTGACTTCCATTTTGTCTGTAAATTAGTCCAAGCAGGCAAGCTCGTAAATGAATTTGTTCCTTCCTCTGAACAGCTGGCGGGTATCTTCACCAAAAGTTTACCACGACCTCTCTTTGAGTTCTTCAGATGCAAGTTGCACGTCGTCTCCTTCCCGATGTCCAGCTTTAGGGGGGATGATAAATGATAACTTCATATCTTTTATTCGTATCTTGTTAAACCTAGTTTAGATTTTATTGTTATTATTTTCCCTAGATTTTCTCCACATGTAATCTATATATTCTCAAGTAATACAAGATCATTGTGTGGCCAAATAATACATTTTCTATCACTAATGAATTGTAATTCTTTTAACAACATACATCCATATCCAATCAATCATATTATCATGCATCTTAATCCGCACCAATCTCGTTCCTACCACTTTATATGGTTTATTGTTACCCAAAAGAATACTCGAATTCTTCTGCTCCTCGAACCCTTCGAGCCATAACTTATTTAGTGTCATGAGAAATGTGCAACCTGAATCAAATGTTTATTCCCTCTCCGAGCTCTCATTCAAAATCACTAGTACCTATATTCCTGCTCAACAACAGCAACATATGCTGCTTCTGCATTCCCTCTCCGACCACTCATTCAAAATCACCAGTACCTATATTCTTGCTCAGCAACAGCTACATTCGCCTGCTGCTTCTGCTTGTGATTTGCCTACCTCTCCGGACAATCTCTTTTGATGTCCTTCCTTTTGGCAGAGATGGCACTGACCTTCGACTTTGACCTTGGCTTTGGCCTCGACCTCGAATTCTCCCCTTTGGAATTCTTCATCTCCGATTTTTCTCGAGCCACTCTAGCCACTAGGCTTTTTTCATGAGAGTTCTCTCGCTTCTCGTTCTTCTCATTCAGTTCCTTCAAGTTTAGTGCAGATTGAACCTCATTGAGGGTCAATGACTCTCTTCCATACAGTAAGGTTTCCTTGAAATTTGAATAGCTCTTTGGCAGCGCACTCAACAATATCAACGTCTGATCCTCATCATCTATTGTCACATTGATATTTGCCAGATCGATGATCAATTTATTAAAGTGGTCAAGCTACTCGTTGATCGGTCTTCCCTCTTACATCTTAAATGAATATAACGCCATTTTAAGATAGAGTTGATTCACCAGGGACCTTTTCAAGTATAAGGATTCAAATTTGGTCCAGACTTCCGCTGTTGTCTTCTCCTCCGAAACTTTCCTCAACACCGTATCTCCAAGACTTACTATCAATGCATTGTGCACCTTTACCAATGTGTCTTTCTTTTGTTGCTCTGTCATCGTGTCATATAACTCAGCCTCTCTGTTCAAAGCACCATCCAAGCCTTGTTGGTTTGAACCTGTGAAACGCTCCACCTCGAACTTGGTTGAACCCATCGCAATCCTTCTTCCACGTTCACCGCACCGATTTGTTGTGAAATAAGTGATTGCAAACACAAATAATAAACAAAAAATAAAGAATACACAGAATTATAATCGTTCGACCGTAAGCTCTACGTCTACTCTTCAAGCCTCCCCGGGGATGATTTTATTATGATGGAGAGAATACAAAATATGAGACAAATTACAATGACGGTGACCAGGGATATTTATAGAGAGAGATTCTTAGCTACACAAGGAATATAAATCTTGACATGGTAAAGATATTCCAAATCCTAATCTATCTCAAATAGATTAATTCTTATCCAAATTCAATACTGGTAAGGATAAATCTCTTCCAACAATGAAACAAGATATACATCATATCTTTTCCATTTGTAGCCAACTCAAAAAAAGCTCCTCGAGTTCCTTGACCTACATGGGCTCGACCTACTTCCTCGAACCAGTCTCCACGATCGACTCGATCTACTTCCTCAAATTATATTGAGACTACTTCAATAGTAACTGATCCTAGTATGCATTCCCAAATGTATGAAATTGATGACTACGAACTGTGTCACTCCATTTCAGGAGATTTATTCATTGAATCTCTTACAGAATGTTATCATACATTTGCACTTTGAGAAAATCCATCTCTTTTGAAAATGCATTTTGAAAGACCAAGTTAAGAAGAGGACTTGAGAAAAGCTCAGTTTCTTATTGAGAATTTTGAAAAACTTAAAGCCGAAAACTCGACATTGAAAATAGATTTTGAAAATATATCAGTTGAATCGAATGTCTTGAAGAAAGAAAATCTTGAAAAAAAATTCATGCTCAAGAATTTCGAGTGAAAAACTTTCTTTTGCAAGAGAAATATTTTGAGGACCGCTCTCAAAAAAGTTGAAGTTCAATATAAAAGAATACTGAGGGTTGCACCATTTATCGGTTTTCAACATCAACTAACCAAGCAGTTAGTTATATCAGAATGATAATTTGAGGCTTCCCAGCTATGAGCAAAACAAATTCGAGACATCATGTTAGTTAGACATTATTAGAATGATAATTTGAGGTTTCCCAGCTATCTGGAAAACCAGTTGGAGGCATCCTAATTATTAGAAATATATTGGAGGCCTCCTCTTATTCAACAAAATGTTTGAAAACTCATAAATGAGTAAAGTTTTCATGATGGGAAGGCTCACAAATGTGGTTAACAAAAATGTTGACCACAATTAAACGATGGGAGAAATTTCAAATAAAGTTGTGGCTTTTGAAAAACCAATAAACAATGATCGATTGGTTAGCAAAGTGTTGAGGATCTCACTGCTTGGAAAATTCAACATGGAAAATCTCATCTATTGAAGAAGCTTATGACGTCGCAACATTACGACTCATCAAATTGTTCAACATTCTAATGACTTTCGAGGTGAATCTAGATAACCAAAGAGCAAGGTGCATATTAGATTATAGATATGCATGAAATATTCATGCATATAATTTTGATTTGTTTAGAGTTTCTAGTTATCTTTTCATATCTTTTCTATATTTATCTTTATCTTTTGTTTTGTAGCTCTATATATATTCATCATCAATTAATAATATTTTTATGGCCAATATTCAAAACCCTATTATGGTATCAGCCTAATAGATCCTATCTTTTCTCCCTCCCTCTCCTCTCCTCTCCCCATCGTTTGTTTCTCTTCCTCATTGATCGTCATGGCCCCCGACTCCTTCACTTGCCTTTGGCAACACTTGTTCACATGGTTACTATTAAGTTAACCTCTGCCAATTTTTTGTTATGGCGATCACAGCTTGTGCCACTTCTTACATGTCAAGATTCGCTCAAGTTTGTTGACGGATCTTCCCTACTGCCACCAGCCATGCTGCCATCATCGGGAGGTACTCTCGCTCTAAATTTGGCTTACATAGCCTGGCAGCAGCAGGATCAGTGATTGTTGAGTCTTCTTCTTTTAACGTTAAGAAGCCATGGTCGAAGTCCTAGGCTGCTCTACGGTGCGCGTCGTTTGGACGGCTTTGGATACAGATTTCAGCAACAAATTTAAAACTAGGGAGCTGCGACTCAAGGACAAACTGCAGCTTATCAAACGTGGTTCCTGGACTGTCTCTGATTATACTCGTGGATTTAAAGCTCTTTGTGATCAATTAGCAGCAATTGGCCGACCTATTGACGATGCGGATAAAGCCTACTGGTTTTTTCGTGGATTAGGACATGACTTTTCCTCCTTTTCCGTCGCTCAAATGGCTCTTACTAACTTGCCTACTTTTCGTGATCTTGTGTCCAAGGTAGAAAACTTTTCCTTAATTCAGGACTCTATGGAATCGTCTTCAGTTTCTCAGGTCGCGTTTTATTGCCAGCAATGGTCATCATAACGCGCAGATAAACGTAACCAAAGTGATCGAAGCTCTTCTGGAGGTGGCTCGCAAAATTCCTCTTAACGAGGATCTTTTGGTGGTCGTGGTCGTTCATCAAATAAGCGTCCTGCTCGATGTTAGATTTATTGTCAGGATGGCCATTATGCAACGTTTTGTCCTGAAAGATACTCTCGGCCCTCATAATCTACCGCAAATCTAGCCGAAGCTTTCGAGGAAAATTGTTCCGTTTCTCCAGCATCTTCTTCGGATTGGTTTATGGATACGGGTGCATCGGCTCATATGACACCTAACGCTGGCAATCTTGATTCTTCCTAGCCCTACTCGGGCTCCGATTAGGTTATAGTGGGTAATGGTGTTGTTCTCCCAATTTCTCATACTAGTCGATCTAGTATTACGGATTCTATTGACTTATTGGATGTATTGGATGTCCCATCACTGACCAAAAATCTATTATCCGTAAGCAAGTTGACTTTTGATTATCTGGTTGATGTTTTGTTTTCTAATCAGTGTTTTATTGTTCAGCATCGCCACACTAAGGACATTCTCGCCCGAGGTCGACATAGACATGGTCTCTATATGCTTGATCACGTTCAGCCTGCCTTTGTTTCTCAGTTAAAGAACAATAGTTCAAGAGCTTCTTTTGAGTTGTGGCATAGTCGGTTAGGACATGCTTCTTTTGATATTATTTCTTTGTTATGCAAACAAGGGCATATCTCTGTTACTTCTTGTTTGCCTAAACCACATTTATGTTCTCCTTGTCAACTTGCGAAAAATACTCGCTTGCCTTTTTCACTTGATGAAAAACGTTCATTACATGTCTTGAATCTTGTCCATTGTGATTTGTGGGGGCCTGCACCTGTCACTTCATCTGCTAAGTTTAAATACTATGTTATCTTTGTTGAAGATTTCAGTCATTTTACGTGGTTGTATCCTTTGGTTCGAAAGTTGGATTTCTACAACACTTTAAAGTCTTTTGTCACATTTGTTGAAAACCAATTTTCCACAACCATTAAGCGCTTTCAAAGTGATGGTGGAACGACGTTCACTAATAATGTCGCACAAGAATTTTTTTCGCAGCAAAGGAATACAACACTCACGCTCATGCCCTAATACTCCATCTCAAAATGGACGTGCGGAGCGCAAGCATCGGCATATTAATGAAACCGGTCTAGCCTTGTTATTTCAGTCTGATCTTCCTCTCACCATCTGGGTTGATGCTTTTTGCATGGCAACTTATATTATTAATTGATTGCCTTCTATTGTTCTCGAAGGGATTTCTCCTTTTCAGGCACTTTTTGGCTGTGTCCCAAACTTTGGAAACTTTCATCCGTTTGGCTGCTGCGTATATCCTTGCCTCCGCGATTATGCTACGAATAAATTTTCTCCGCGAAGCCTCCCCTACATCTTTATTGGATTCTTTTCTAATCACAAAAGATATCGCTGACTGAAACCATCTACTTCGAGAGTTTATATTACTCTTCATGCTCGTTTTGACGAGCTATTTTTCCCTATGGTGTCGTCTGAACATCGAACACCCATATCTCAGCTGGATATCTCACAGTTTATTGAACTTGTGGCTGTCTCTTGTGCTTCAGCACCACTATCTTCGCTGCCTATTGCTCCAGCTCTACTCACTTGCCCTGCTCGTTGCGTCTGGTTGATGATGTTCCACCACCGACTGCAGCCTTGCCACTTGATCTGCCCATTGTGCAGCAACCCTCGCCACCTGCCCCGCTGGTTTCACCGCCACCACCAACACCTCCTACTCATCCGATGGTCACCCGGGCTCGAGCTAGAATATTCAAACCTCGCCATCTTGTAGTATGCTGCAACTTATCTTCATCAGGCTCTCTCTGCTTTTTCGGAACCTAAAGGCTATAGATCGGCTGCCAAAAATCCTCTTTGGTTGCTGCGATGACTGATGAGATGAAGGCTCTCCGCGCAAACGGCACTTGGACCCTTGTTTCGCGACCTCCTCACACGAACATAGTTGGATCAAAGTAGGTGTTACGTACTAAGTATCGATCTGATGGCTCCATCGAGCGCGACAAAGCTCGGCTTGTCGCTTTAGGTTTTCTCAAATTCCTAGTTTGGACTTCGATCATACCTTCAGCCCAGTGGTGAAGGCAGCTACAGTTCACATTGTCCTCTCCTTAGCGGTTTATCATGGCTGGTCCTTACATCAGCTCGATGTTAAGAACGCATTTCTAAATGGTTATCTATCGATGCTGGTTTATATGGAGCAACCTCCAGGTTTTATTGATCCCAGCCATCCTAATCACGTGTGTTGCCTATCCAAAGCCTTGTATGGCCTCAAGCAGGCTCCGTGCGCATGGTTTGAATGACTCGGTACTTTTTTACCATCTATGGGTTTCATCTGGAGCCGAGCTGACACATCTCTTTTTATATATTATCGAAATTCTATTTGCATTTATCTTCTTGTTTATGTTGACGATATCATTGTCACTGGCAGCAACTCATCTCATATATCAGCTTTCATTCGTCGCATAAATTTTGAGTTCGCAATCAAAGACATGGGACACTTAAGTTACTTCCTCGGTCTATTAGTAACTTACACTACGGACGGCTTCTTTTTATCAAAAGAAAAATATGCGAGGGGCATCCTTTCTCGACATGAGCTACTAGATGCTAAGCCCGTTAGTACCCTGCTCCCAGCCAGTCTCGCTCTACCCACTGATGGTGAACCATTTGATTGTTGGAATATGTATACTGAAAAGCATAATTGATCAAGCGTTTGTATACTGGCTTTCATTATGTTGATACATTAAACAAATCTCGCTATCTGATAATGTGAACATACGACGAACTATAATATCCTTTTATCTCGTAGATAGGGATGACCATATGGTGTGTAGTAGATCACAGAGGATCATATGGTTCGCTTGACCTAGCGAGATTATAAAGAGTATCACAGCTGAGATGGTCCCTGGATAGGCTGTCGGTTTAAGCTGCGGCACATCGGTTCATAAGTGGGCTTGTCCTGGCCACTTGATGTGTCGGTACATTCTTATGTATTGATGGGATCAACAGTGGGATGCGCCGTTCTTATTGACATATGAACGAGCCAGATCCCAACATACTTTCTATGATCTTAAACCCTACTGAAGGATAAGGGGCACACATGAGTTGACTGCACTTTGATTTGCTAGGATGGCGAGTCTTACATGTACTCTCATATCTGCATCTTGGGTGTTGGCAATCTGTGTGGGGTCTGCTTAGTCTGGATGTATGGTAACATATCCGTTTCAGGATGGTGACATTCCCTGATGAGCTCACAAGGTTCTTTATGCTAAGTCCTGCAGGCTGAATGATTTATTCAAGCATAAGAGATAAAGGTTGAGTGGTATTATTCAGGAAAATAAGATATTAATTAATTGTGGTTGATTGTCATATAAACCAAATTAATTAATGAATGTCTGAAACCTTAAATATGTGGATCAAGTTTGTTTGGTGCAACCCGTTCCTAATAACGTGGTAATAAAGGGGCGAGTCAGTATTGTTACCGTGGTGAAGGTTAAAACAATACTTTATTAATTAATTAATGTTCTGGGTTGGACATGAGAGAATTAATTAATAAAAGAGGGCCCACTTTATTATTTGCATCTGATCCCTGGTCTGGCCCACACACTGCTCAAGCCCATTAAGGTTAGGGTTTCATTAAACCCTAACACTATAAATAGCCAAACCCTAGATCAGTAAGTGATACACATTCTCAGTATACAGAGAGAGAGGGCGGCGGCTAGGGCTGTTCAGGAAGGAGGGATTTTCTCTGATCGAATCCTCCGGCTGAATTAACTTGGTAGAATAATCCTCACCAGATTTCCAAGGAGCAAGGGATACAGATCAGAAGATCAGATCTGTAGGAACAAGAGAGAGAGCCATCGATTTCTTGAAGTAAAAGAGGCCATCGATTTTGTTCGCTTTCCGCTTCAGATCTGAAGGTTTTTCACCGTTATCATACTCCGATCTGTCCTGTGGATCAAACGGTGAAAAGAGGTATAAACCCTAATCCATCTTGCAATTAATTTTGTAGGAGCATGCATAGGCTTTGCATGGTTCATTTAATTGTGTTTATTTTTGATATCCTAAGAACGATCCTGCGAATTGAATAACAACTCGTGTTGTTAATCGTAGACTCAAACCCTACATTGATGATATCACCCGCTATCGTTCTATTGTTGGAGCGCTTCAATATCTCACGATTACCCGTCCTGACATCTCTTTCGCAGTGAATCATGCAAGTCAGTTTCTACAAGCGCCTACTATCAAGCATTTTCAGGTCGTAAAGTGTATACTTCGATATGTAAAAGACTCTCTCTCGCACGGTCTCTTCTTTTCGCGTCAGTCAACCTGCGAATTGGTGGTTTATTCGGATGTCGACTGGACGCGTTGTCCGGACTCTAGGAGATCTACCTACGGCTATGCTATTTTTTTAGCAGGTAACCTAGTGTCTTGGAGCTCCAAAAAGCAGCCAACAGTTGCTAGATTCAGTTGTAAATCAGAGTATCGAGCCATGGAAAATACAGTTGCTGAAATCCAGTGGATTACGTCCATTCTTCGAGAGCTTCGTGTGACATTACCAAAGATGCCGCACTTACATTGTGATAACAACAGCTCTATTTTCATTTCTCAAAATCCAGTAGCTCACAAGCATGCGAAACACATCGACTTCGATTATCACTTCGTTAGGGAACTAGTTCAAGACGGCAAGCTTATCACGGCGCATATTCCTTCGGAGTTGCAAATTGCGGACGTTTTCACAAAATCCTTGCCCCGGCCGTTATTTGAGGAGTTTCGACGCAAGCTTCGAGTATGACAAATTCCGACTCTTGCTTGAGGGGATATTAGATTATAGATATGCATGAAATATTCATGCATATAATTTAGATTTGTTTAGAGTTTCTTGTTATCTTTTCATATTTTTTTATATTTATCTTTATCTTTTGAATCTTTTGTAACTCTATATATATTCATCATCAATGAATAATATTTTCATGGCCAATATTCAAAACCCTATCACTGCATGGTAAATTCCAGAGTTAAGATTGAACTAAAAGGAGTGCGAAACTCACGGCTCATAGCTCTTGGAGTGGTAGCCTCTTTTCTTTTATTGCAGAATAAATTCATTGAATATATTGCTCCAATAAGCAGATTTATTCGTATTTTATTGGGAATCTATCTTCAATCATTCATGTTGTAAGTTGCAGAATCCGAGTATGTGAAGGAGATGGATGGAATGGTTTGCTACAAAATCTTTTGATTAAAAAACTTGAATTGTGGGTGATGAGATAATATTTTGAAATAGAGGGTTGACTCGAATCAATTTGATTTGGTTTGGTTGTTCACCACTAAAACAGCCATAAATATTCTAATGTGGGTATATCTTTTTGTGTTGGCGTCTGAATTTAGTACATACATACATGCATTAACATCTTTTAAATTGTGCCATATTTGGGAATGAATTGAGTTGGATTCGTTTCTTGTAAAGTAGATTCATGTATAAGTAAGGCCATCATTTTGTTCTTTTGTACGGTTTTTTAATTTGTCGGCCAACTAATAACGGCTCCCTCTGTTCCAATTATTGGGTTCAGGTTAGTGTTTCAATTATATAGTTCAATTTTTATATTTGGTATTTTTTTTTTTTTGATAATTTACATTTACATCCCTAAATAATTTTGAAAAATGAGAATATTAAATGTAATATTATAAAAATTAATGAGAGATTTAATAATGCTTTAAATGAGGAAAATATTGGAAGTTTGTTTAAATATTAAATAATTTTGACAAACATACAAAATCAAACTGAACCATATATTCGGAACGGATGGAGTATTATAATTAATTAATGATTATGAGTTCGAGAATTATGAATCCGAAGACAGGACAGGAAGAGATACCCGTCCCTATTTAAATTTTATAAATAATTTATAAAAAAAAAGTGGGGGGTTTGCATTAGGGAAAACTATGAAAAATACCCTAAAGTATTGGTTAACTATGAAAAATATCCTATTATTTATTTTTTCTTGAATTATACCCTAATGTTTCATTTTATCCACGGAAATACCCTCCACTATGAAAAATATCCTAAAGTTTCTTATATCACTGAATTATACCCTTATGTTTGATTCTGTCAATTAAAAATATCTTATATCACTAATGGTGTCAAAATTCAGATGAATCATACTTTAATTTTAATACAATATATGTCACATATATACCAAAAAAATGAAATGTCAAGCATTATTTAATGTATGATTCATCAAAATCATTAACGATTTAGGGTATTTTTAATTGATAAAATCAAATATTTGGGTATAATTCAGTGATAAGAGAAATATTAGGGTATTTATTATAGTTGAGGGTATTTTTAATTGACAAAATGAAACATTAGGGTATAATTCAAAGAAGGAGAAACATTAGAGTATTTTTTATAGTTGACCAATACTTAAGGGTATTTTTCATAATTTTCGCGTTTGCATTATGTGTTTCTCCATGAATCAAAGTAATAATTGTTAAACAATACAATCGAGGCTCATTTTTATAGAGAACTGAGAGTTTTTTTTAAAAAAAAAAATATGAGTATATTAAAATTGAGTTGACGAGATACATTTTGCAGGTATTTATAGAGAAGAACTATTGTCTAATTTCGAACTAGTAACTATTTTTTACTAACTAATTACAAACTGAGTTTTAACAAAACTAGCTAAACTCTAGCCGGATAAATAAATCTAATACACCCCTATAAAAAACCCGAGCTATCCTTGAAGTTGCAACTTTGATCTTAACAAGTAGAATCGTGTTTCACCAAGTGATTTGGTAAAAATGTCTACTATTTGATCCTCAATAAGCACATAGCCAACATCAATTAAGAATATTTCCTTCAACCTTCTCATGTATGAAGTAAATGTCAATCTCAATATGTTTGGTTCGTACATAGAAGACCAGATTCGAAACTAAGACAATGACACTCTTATTATCACTCGAAGACCAAGTTTTTGATTTTGTAAAAAATTAGTTACTATTATTTAGAAATTAGAAAATAGTTCTTCTTTATAAATACTTGCAAAATCTGATCAAATCAATTTTAACATACATAGATCTACAGAAAACTCTCAGTTCTGTGTTGATATGACTAATATATGTCAACAAGGGAAAAGTGTAAAGGCACATGGCTGCGAAGCAAAGTGAGATGAGCATTGTCGAGGAAGCAGAAGCATGGTATTTATGTAATTTTATATCTCGTATGATTTTATTATAATAAATAGATATATAATGTATTTGTAATCAGACGTACATGTGAATAATAAAATCTTCTGCTCCTCTCCCATGGACGTAGGTAATTGCCGAACCACGTAAAAATTGTATTTTTTAATTTTCTCATTTATAATCTATGATATACAGCCGATCGATCATAAAATTCTCTCTACAAAAATGAAAATCTATTGTATCATTTAACATGGTATCAGAGCCAATCATTTCAACATGGGTACCTTTATAGTGGTACGAAGTTAAATGGTCCAATACTAATGTTATTAATGAATCGAGGTTAAATGGTCCCATGATGTGCGTCAAATGAAATGTATTAAATGTCTCACATAGTCACATTAATTTGAAAAAAAAATATCAAGACTAGTATAAGCCCATTTTTATATGGAGATTAATAATACTAACAATAATGATTTATTTATGAATGCAATATCATAGAAACATTTGTAAAAAATTAATACTTCCTCCGTCCCCAAACAATTGTTTTGTTTTCCTTTTTCGTCCGTTCCAAATAATTGTCTTGTTTTCCTTTTTCGTCTGTCCAAAATAATTGTCTTATTTTTTTAAAATAAAAAATTAATACACACTCATTAATAAAATATAAATTTTCTCTATCTCTATTCATATTGGTACTTTTGTCATTTTTAAATAAGACAATAATTTGGGAATCGAGGGAGGGAGTAATAGACATGTTAGATATTAATACCAGCCGTTAAAAATGTCACTTTCTCAACCCTGAATCAGAGCATTTCTTATCCGCTTTCACATCCACACAGTCATGATCATCTCAAATGCCCCAAACTCGTTCGATGAAATGCCCGATTTCGCTCCTTCCATCCATTGCTGCAATTCCTGCTCCAATTCAACCACCCAAAAATGGCGGCAGCCTCACACTTAATCATTCTCCCACCGAAACCTCGTACCTTCAGACCCACTGCATCATGCTCCACCGCTAATCCCGCTCCGCCACCGAGCAGCTTCAAGAAGCGAATCATGGGCGCCGCCGCCGGTATCCTGGCCGCGTCAGTGGTGGCCGCCGCCATTCCTCTCGAGGCCGACGCCACCCGGATCGAGTACTTCGCCACCGTCGCCGAGCCGTCGTGCGAGCTCAATTTCGTCCGCTCCGGCCTTGGATACTGCGATGTTGTTGTTGGCTCCGGCGAGGAGGTTCCCTTTGCTACACTCATTAATGTCAGTCTCATATCTGAGAATTTTTCTTCCTTTCTCACTAAATTGAATTGAAATATTATTGTTGAGATTGAGATTAAATGGTGATGCAGGTTCACTACACAGCAAGATTTGCTGATGGGATCGTGTTTGATAGCACATACAAACGTGCAAGGCCGCTCACAATGCGGCTTGGTGTGGGCAAGGTAAATTAATTCACTCAATTATAATGTTAGGATCCGACTCATACTTTTATAGGACTTGTTTAAGTTAATGCAGGACATTTAACAAACATTTCACTTGCGTGAAATTATTTATATCTCAAACTGCTGACAATCGCACTATTATAGGTTCTCTAACTCAGAAATCCATCTTAAAATCCAACTCTTTTTTACAAAATTGGTTTGTAAAGAGATGAATATCTAGCTCACTATAATTAGGCGGTCCATGTCATTATCTTCTGTTACTAGTAGTTATATATTGTGTGAATCAGTGGGTGTGTTAAATATCCCGTATGAAATCAAGTTTCTTACAATTCGATTGTGTAAGGAATAGTGGATCCCGGTCATTGGCGGAGCTACACTAGGGCTAGGGGAGGCTCCAGCCCCCCTAGTTGGAATATTTTTCGATTTTGTAGTAGTATAATTCGATATTTTATAAGATAACCCCTCGTGAATAACTAAAATTGATGAAAATAAGGAAAAATATAATATGAAGGAATTGAAGTAAAAGTGGAAACAAAAAAAAATTCAAATCTCCCTACATAAATTTTCTGGATCTAATCCCGATACATTATATCAAATAGATTAAGGAGTTGGTGGCTTTCATGTGTAGGTCATAAAAGGATTGGATCAAGGCATCTTGGGTGGTGGAGGCGTACCTCCGATGCACGTCGGTGAGATTTAAACTAATACTTATTACGTAAGATACGTATAATTAAATGTATTTCTCATCTTAGCAGATATAAATAGTACTGAAAGAGTAGCTAACCTTCCCAGGAATCTAGGCGCCTAGCCTAATTCAGTATGGGAAGGACCTCTTTAATACTTAATTATCTGAGCCACTTTATAATGATAAGACATCCTTCTCCTTACGTATATAATCATAACTTTGACATTTTTGATCAGGTGGGAAGAGGAAACTCTACATCCCTCCTCGACTGGCATACGGGCCTGAACCGGCGGGCTGTTTTTCAGGTGCGAAAACACACACACACATACACACACGCTCCTTTTCTCGATTTTCTTGATGTGGGAGGGAAATGGAAAACCAACCATGTTTTGGTGCAGGGGACTGCAACATACCTGCAAATGCGACACTGCTTTACGATGTCAACTTTGTGAATGTCTACTCGGGAAACAGGAAATCATGAACATCCTTGGTTGTATAGGACTATACTTTACATGTATTTTGGTAATGAAGTAAGTTTGGGGCATACTAAATTAGGACAGAGAGAAGTGAGCAAGTGTTGTGTGTTGATACATGTTCAATCCGTTGATGTAGGAAAATGTTACGGATGAAATTGCAAAAAAAAATAAAGGATTATTCAATTCAATGTGTGTAAGATACTTAGGGGTCACTACAAGAAATTCTTAAATTTGCGACCGATTTTGCGAAAAATATGAATTTTTAAATTTTGCGACTGAATTTTCAGTTGGTAAATTTTGTGACAAAAAATTCGGTCGCAAATCCGTCGCAAATTTTTTTCTTTTTTTAATATGTATATTTTTTAAAACGTATAAAGATTGATAGTAGCATTTGATTTAGGGGTAGCGCGCCCAGCATGCACGCAAGAGGTCTCAAGTTCGAATCCCCGTCGGAGCAGGGTCACAAAATTTGTTGGTTGGACCAGTCTGTGGTTCAAGGTTTTTGAACTGGTTAAAGAACCGGTTCATATAAAACTCAAATTTATTTTTTAAAAGAAATAAATTCGCAACGGAATTTTTGGTCGCAAAATTTAGCAACAGAAAATTCGGTTGCAAATCCGTCGCAAAATTTAGCGACCGGATTATATTTTTCGTCGTCAATTTTTTAGCAACCAACGTTTTTGCGGCGGCCAAAATCGGTCGCAAAAAAGCAATTTGCAACTGATTCGCGACCAATTTTTTGATCGCAAATCGAAATTTTTTTGTAGTGGATGTAATCGAACCGAGTTGAGCCGAGTAGTGTCGTGCTCAAGTTTGACTCGTTTAGTATCGAGTCGAGCTTCGAGCTTCTTTGTCGAACATTTTGAACTTCACGAACTTTATCGAGCTTAAACGAACTTTCTAAATTTGGAATATTTTTAAAATATCCATAATTTTTTTGAAAGAAAATGTTATTTATTTCTAAATTAATATCATATTCATGCTCAAATTCTAAATTTTCTCATTATTAGAGAGACTTATCATTATTGTTACTCTTAAATCATGAAAGATATTACTTTTATAAAATTAATTATTTTATATTTTTTACTAATTTTAGCTAACGAGCTTGCTCACTCACGAATTGAATACTATGATGATCAAGTTTGGTTCGTTTAATAAACGAGCTTCTCTAAACGAGTTCGAACGAACTTTTATCGAGTCGAGATCCGAGTAGCTCACGAACAGTTTGACTCATTTACAGCCCTAATTAGATACTATGTTTCACTTAAACATTTAAAAAAATAGTATGCATGATTTATTGAACACAAATAAGTTTATAAACCACTTTTATTTAGACTTATGGAAGTATTATCGCTTTTCACCAATATTTCTTCTTTACAAGTGAAAAGGAAATAACAATATCAAGAAAAATATATTTTAGATGGCAAAATTTGTTTGAGATCGTGTTTTTCTTTTAGATGGTGAGACATGTGTAAAGCATATTATTTAATAAATAACATATTTCAGTATAATAGAAAATGTATTTACTATAAAATATCTTATTTATATATATAAAAATCTCATAAATATCTCACAAAATAACATTTTAGGGGAGATTCAGTCATTTTGGATTTTATTAAGGAAGGAAAAATGGTAAATGGCAACTTTTTTTCCTCCACGAAATATCATACCCTTGTATTTAGCTCAATTATTAAAAACGTGGAATTTTCATAGAAAGAATCTCGAGAGTTATAGTTTTGAAATGAACGTGTTGGGAAATTAATTGTTTGTAAAGGCACATAACAAATATAAAAGTGAATAAGACACAAAAATTTATATTAATTTGAGTTTGCTCTCTAAGCTTTCACCAGAGGTGGAAATAGGTAAGATGGGGCCAAATTTTGACTTGGTTCATCTAAGTTGTTAAAAAATTCAATAGGCCGAAGCATGGTCTATTATCAATAATTAACTTTTATATTTCAAGTAGGCTGACCTATTATGTTTAGGTCAGACACGCTTAAACGGTTTAGACGGGTAACCCATCCCAAATATGGTTTATTAATATCCAATTAAGGTATATTAAATGAGTTTGGCTATGGTTAATAGATAAAACCCGTCTAAACCGTTTAGGCTTGCCTAACCTGAGACATTCCCTTATGTTTAATAGGATTATTTTAATGCCTAGGCCTAAACCTATTTAATCAAAATAAACTTTTTATAAAACTCGAATCTAGCTAAATAAACCGGCCTAAACCTGGTGTGTTGAAAACCAAGCTTAAAGCCCCAGTAGATAGTGTGGCATGTTCCTACCCCTACTGGCGAAGCCAACTTTGGGCTGGGGGTTGCAACCCGACGAGCAATTTTTATTTTTTTTTTGTTAGTTGTATTTTTTAAAAAAAATTATACTCCCTCCGTCCCGGGTCTCTTGAGACGTTTGACCCGGCACGGAGGTTAAGAAAAAGTGATGAGAAGTTAGTGGGGTTAGATTAGTAGGTTAATGATTAGGAGAGATAATGAGATATGAGACATAGTAGGGTAGGAGTAGAGTAGATTTACTGAATAATTAATTAATAAAAATTTTCCAAAAAGGGAAACGTTGCAAGTGTTCTGGGACGGACCAAAAAGGAAAACGTTGCGACTGTCCTGGGACGGAGGGAATAAGATTCAATCTAACGAGATATGATAAAGCCCCACAAAACTTCAAGTTCGCCTCCACCCCTCCCTACACCGACACTTACACCCACACCTAGACTCCACCCTTCAAATCTACACATACTTTAATTAAGGATGATGGTTGGAAATTGGAATAGTTCCATATAGGAGAGGAGATAATATTTTGAAATAGAGGGTTGACTCGAATCAATTTGATTTGGCTGTTCACCACTAAAACACCTATAAATATAGTATAGCACTTTTTTTAAAATTCTTATTATTATTTTTTTGTTGGTTGATGGCGTTTTAAATATATTACGTAGATCATTTCCCCTTGATTTAATCGTGCCATATTTTGGAATGAAATTTAGTTGGATTCGATTGTCTGTAAAGTAGATTCATGAATGAGGAACGCCATCATTTTATTCTTTTGTACGGTTTTTTATTTCCTTGGGCCTACTATAAATGTACGACTAATTAATTATGGATTCGAAGAGAGAAGAGACATTATTCTTTAGATTATGTACCCAATTTTTTAAAAAAATTGGGTTTTCATTATTTAATTTTCTCTATGAATCAAAGTAATAATGATTTATTCATTATTTGTTTTCCTTATAAATGAATCATAGTGAAAATCGCAAAAATTGTTAATAGTCATATTGATATTAATTTTAGACGTTTATAATTTAGGGGTGAGCATGAGTCAAGTCAGATTGCAAACTACGTAGGATTGGCTCAAAAAAACTCGAAGTTGACTCGATATTAGTCAAGCTCGAGCTTCATGATACTCTTGATAGATTTACGAGCATTATCGATAGTGATGGCCCCGGGCCGGTTTCGGTTCGGAACCGCCGGTTCCGGTTCCCGGATAAATGGAACCGGAACCGGCCCGGCTAGAGGAGAGTAAGGTTCCGGTTCCGGTTCGGAACCGGCGGTTCGGAAATTTTTTTTTTATTATTTTTTTATATTTTCAGTGACACGTGGCGCTCTCTGATTCGTCGATTTTTGAATTTTTAAAAAAATTCGCCGGTTCGGAACCGGAACCACCGGAACCGCCGGTTCCGGTTCGGGCAAAACTTGAACCTGAACCGGCCCTTCTGTAGCCGGTTACGGTTCCGGTTCGGAACCGTTTTCACGGTTCCGGTTCGGAACCGTGGAACCGGCGGGCCGGTTCCGGGCCGGTTCAGCCGGTTCCGGTTCGGTTTGGCCATCACTAATTATCGAACTCGAGCTTAAATAAAGTCAAAGTTGAGTTTGGGTTCAAACTAGGCTCACGAACCTTATCGAGCTTAATATAATTTAGATTTTAATTCCTAAATTTATTATATAATAATAAATAATTCAAAATTTTTATTAAAATTTAAAATAATTAAAAAATCGAACTCGATCGAGCCGAAGTTCGACTTAGAATTTTCGAATCAAACTCGAGCTCGAACTCGAGCTCGAGCCTGATCATACTTAACTTGACTCGACTCGACTCGACTTATAATCACTCTTATTTATAATGTTACTCTCACAACCAACCACATATGTGTATGTGTAGGTGTTGTGTACGTATTAAATGACACACTTAGTAGGAATATATGTAAATTATAAACTAGTGGAAGATGGATGCCACTTTTCTCTTCAAATAATTATCCATTTACACGCTTGGCCAATCTTTATTCCATTTGCATTTATTCGTTTTTAGGGGACACAATGAAGTCACAAATTCATTAAAATGAATAAAAAAAATATGCCCTTCTCTCCAAGATTTCCTATATATATATATATACATTATTAGAGGGCTAGCAAGTAGCAAACCACCAAAACCATCAAATCACCAATATATATCTCGTAAAACTTCATCTCTAATTTTCATAACTTTTCCCAATTCATTCAGAAATGGCTTCCAACACAACTCCACACCATTCAGGAAAATCTTCAGCTAAACTCATCAAGGTACAATCACACATCCTCTCTCTCTCTCTCTCTCTCTCTCTCTCTCTCTCTCGATAACATAAAAATGTTGATGAGTGCAGGATAAGCAAGGAGTGATGGTGATTCAACCAAGAGACCTCAACATTGTTTGGGGAAACGACAAGCGATACTGGAGCATACCCGACGACAAAAGGTATGTCACATCAGTCATAGGCAGAGTGCTTTCACCACTGCAACGTTAACATGATTAATCCTAAGTTTTTGTGATAAAACTTGTGCAGCAAATTGCCTGCGGAGCTGCATCAAGTGAGTTGGCTGGAGGTGACGGGCGTGGTGGAGGAAACCAGCCCTGGAAAGAGCTACGAAGCCGGATTTCGAGTGTCGTTGAATCCAGACGCATTCGGATGGGGCAACTATCCGGTGTTTGTGATGGTGAAGAGAGGGAAGGAAGGGAAGGAAGCATGGACGAAGAACTCCATAAACCCTAATCACAAAGGGTCGTTTGAGATTACGGGGAGGTGGAGGAGCCAACCCAAATCCCAACAAGATCCCAAAGATAATAAGCTTTACTTCGGATTGTACGAGGTTTGGAGTGGGAAATGGAAAGGAGGGATCAACATTCACAATGCTTATGTCAAGGAGTTTTGATTTATTTTATTCCATTTTAGTATATGCATACATTCATTATATATATATATATACATATGTTGTGAGAAAGCTTGAATTTTCTCTGGAGTTTATGTAATGGAATTCATGGTTGTGCATTCAGAATTGCCTTTTGAATTTTTATAGATCATATCGTTGGCAAAATGTCAAAAAATAATAATAATAAATTTAAATATGAAATAAAATTCAAACATCACATATTCTCCAATTTATATATATAAGAATCTAAAACTGATAAACGGATCAAATCGGTTTTGACTTAGCTTGTGTCTAAAATTATTGAGAATCTAAGATAATGAAAGAAATAGTTGTAATGCTTCAAGTGGTACGGATTGCTTTTGCGGAAATGACGAAACGAATAAATTTTAACTCTTTTTTTTTAGCGATAAGTGAAGAAGAAAGGCATAAGATAATCTTTCTTTTTCCAAATTGACAACAAATTAACCGCTAATTTCATGTAACTTGAGATTCCAAAAGTTCCCACTTGATCTTACTATATCAAAAATTCGCTCATTTGCGATAGAAAAATTCGTTGCAAAAGCGTACGGATCTAGTATCCATTGTAAAATCTCTCGTCGCTAAATTTGTTGTGACGGAATATTTCATCGCTAAATTTTGCGACGAAAATTCTATCGTAAATCCATCGCAAAACGTTATTTTATAAAAAAAAATTAAATACTTAATTTTTATTACTCAACTGGTTTTTTAGCGGACAGGTTCATTATTTTGACTTGAACCGGTCGTTTGAGGTCGCGTGCACAAGGGGATTCAAACTCATGATCTCGTGCCATGTTATCACTAGACCAAATATAATTTTCAATTTTTACATGATTTATATATATATATATATATATATATATATATATATATATATATATATTAAGTATTTTTCGATGGAAAATTTCGTCGCTAAATTTTGTGATGAAAAATCCTTCGTGGATCTGTCGCAAATTTTGGCGCAAAAATCTCCCAGACAGAATTTTCGTCGTAAAATATTTAAAAAAAAATTCGTCGCAAAATATTTTTAAAAAATTCTGTCACAAATTCGTAATCCGTGGCAAAATCACGACCCGTTTCTTTGTCCGTTGTTATTTCCGTCGCAAATTTGAGATTTTTTTGTATAATTCAATATACTCAAAATTATGTATATTTTTTTAAGTTTAATACAAAGTATCAGCTTTTCTTAATAAATATTTTATAATTATTTAAACTTATTTTAGACTCTACTGGAACTAATTTAGAGACAAACTAAGATAATTTACATATTTTAATCCACCAAAATAACATAATATAAGGAAATTTCTAACAAACACCCACATGCAACTTTAAATATAATTTAAGATAAATACATATTTTAACTAATCAATTACGTATTATAAAAATTAGTACAAGAAACAAGCGGCAGCCACAAGTTATTATGATTATTAAATAAAAATGTCGATCATATTAAAAAGTGAGCCAGCCAGCCATCCATCCAACTCTAGAATCTGATTCCAAATATATAAATTTGAAATTTCGATGGAGATCTAGAAGCTTCTACACTTTTCATCTTCTTACACGCCTTCCTTTTATGGACCTTATCAGTTCAATATATTTGGTGTATATCAAGTTTTTACTATGTATCATTTAATATTCAAATTCTTTAGTTGAGAATACTATCAATCATATCTTAATATATTGATTAATTATGAAAATTGTTCTGATAGTTTTTTATCATTGATTAATTATAATTTAACATTTGATTATGTCAATTAAAAATATTATTTATTGTGATTCTTACACCATTAGAGATGGAGATTATTTTTCATTGAATCAAACCTTAAAATATAATGGAGAAACATTGGAGTATTTTTTATAATGGAATGAATAAAATGAAACATTAAGATATAATTTAATGACGGAAAAACATTAGGATATTTTTTATATCTGATTAAAACTAAATCTCGAAGAAATTAAGATGCCTTATTTTTTAATAAATTTACATTTATTTAAACGCATACACTAGATATTTTCGGAGAAATTTGAATCAATGACTTCTTAATCCAGACAATATATTTTCACTATTACACCTCGAACGAGCAAGGAACAACCGTCTTAATTTTCTATAAACTGATGATGTACATTGCATGCAAGTAATGTATATATTCTTATTTTGGTGTACTTTCCGTTTACGACTACTTTCGTTGAATGTTGAAAAAATAATTAAGTAAATAAATGGCGAATATAGCACAATTAAAATTAATTTCGACATCAAATAAACTATTATTAATAATTTTAAACCAGTCAATCGCAATTTAATATTGCAATGCATATATGCTTTGATTTTTAAAAGATAAATACTTTCTTTCTTTTCTTTTTTTTTTTTTTGAGAGGAAGATAAATACTTTCTTAAAAAGCAGTGCTCAATTTGTTTCTATACACGAGAATATATATACATACATAAAGTAGTCGACATATATATATATATATACTAGGCCTATTTCTTTTTTATCTTTTCGATATTCCAAATTCATGCATATATACTTTATTTCTTTATTTATTATTATTTTTTAAGTATACCCTTTGAACATAGGCAAAAATTTGCGTTAGGCAGGCCTAAACGGTTTAGGCGGGTTTTATCCTACCCAAATGGGTTCACCCATCCCAAATAGGGTATATTATATGGGTTTGAGCTTGGGTTAATGGATAAAACCCGCTTAAAGCTTGGGTTAATGGATAAAACCCGCCTAAATCGTTTAGGCCGGCCTAACCCAAGACCTTCCCTTGAACATATTAGTAAGAAAATTAAAATATATGAAATTCTTTTTTTGAACAAATCATATATTCTTTTCTTCCAACTATATATAGAGAGCTTCTAATAAATGACGAAAACATCAAACTAAACTCATTCTGTCTCAAAACTTTTTTTTTTTTTTTTGTCTGATTTCAAAAATGGCTTCGAACTCGAGTCCACACCATTCAGGAAGCTCTTCAATCAAATTCAACCCATCCAAGGTAATAATTAATTAGCAAATCATGTTTCTTTTTCTCTCTCTAAATTAACCAATTCATATATATATAATCTCAAACTATCTTGTATAAATTATTAATGATTAATTTTCCTAAACAAGGATGGGAGCATGTTGATCCAACCCAATCAACTCAACATTGTTTGGGGCAACGACAATCGCTACTGGACCGTGCGAGAGTGAGTATATATTTCTTGAATATTTACGACTCGAGAATTAATTAAAATTCTCGAGTCGTTGAATAAAAATAAATTAGTGAAAATGTAATGTCTGAACGCAACTCTGCAGGAACTCACCTGCAGAGCTGCATCAAGTGTGCTGGCTGGAGGTGACGGGGTTCGTCGACGGCGTGGCGGCGAACAAGAACTACGAGGTAGGGTTTCGAGTGTCGTTGAAGCCGGACGCGTTCGGGTGGGGGAGCTACCCGATTTACATGATGATCAAGAAAGGGAAGGACGGGAAGATCGCGTGGACGAAGATCTCGATAAACCCTAATCAGAAGGGGGAGTTCGAGATCAGAGGGAGGTGGATGAAGGCGGATCAGCAAGCAGACAACCCTAATGATAGAATGCTCTACTTCGGGTTGTACGAGGTTTGGAGTGGGAAGTGGAAGGGAGGGATCAACATTCACCATGCATGGGTAAGAGAGTTGCCACGAACGGCGTCGTACTGATCCATGTATGGGTTGGTTTGGTTGATGATCATGTCTCAATTTTCATGGTTTGCTTCTTTTCAAGATTGGGTTCCCAGAAAGGAATGGCCTCTCTCTCTCTCTTGCTCTCACTAACGCAGACACTTGTGTAATAAAGTTTGTTTTGGTCTGATGAATGTAATAATAATTTGTATGATTGTCATGTATTTTGCTACTTCTATTTATGATATAATGCAAGGAGATTTATCCATTTTTGATTCTTTGGCACCTGTCTGTGTTACTAGTTTCGCTTACCTACTCACCGTGAGCACATATTATATGTTCACGTGCCAATTCCTTAGCTGAGGTAGGCATACCGACCTGATGCCGATGCGTCCATAATTCACTAGACAGTGACAATATAACATTGATCGTGAGGTTAATTTTAATTATTATCATCACTTTTAATATATTACCACATCAGTAGTTGTGGGTGCCCATCGATGGGCATTGGAGGGTTTCTACCATCATTACTCAATGAATTATGTATTTCTATTTCTCAAGTAATGAAGAGAACTATCATAATGATGATATATATGAGGATTTAAGCTTAGATTTTGCTATTATTTTTGTTTTGCAATTGTTTCCGGTGTTGTAAATTATACTTTTTAGCATATACACAAGCATACTCTATTGTATATTTTGATAGAATTATCTTCGATTTCTTTGTTAATTGTATAAATTATTAAGAAATTTAAAAGTTAAAAAAAAAAAAAAAAAAAGACTTAAAGAATGGAAATAACTTGGATGTAAGGATATCTGTATTTATTGGCACTTTATCAAGATGTTATTCAAATCTTTAACCGTTTAGAGACAATCTGCATGTTGTGCAATACAATGCCTCTCTTCTTTGTAAAGGACGGAGTACTTTTCAAAACTTCTGCACCAACTCCATCATTTTCTGATAATGGATGTTAACATGCAACTTTATGTCAAAACGACTCTTCGTCAATTCGAGGGGTCACAACTGGTTGCGAGAACTTTAAACTTTAATGAATCTCCATTATTAAAGTCTGGCTTGAATAACTTTCTTGGTGTAAGGTATGGAAAGCAACTCATTTTTCGTGAAAAACTTGGATGTAAGTAGATATATATAGAGACATTATTACATCAATGTGACAACACGTACGTACCAAAATCTTGATTATACCGTTAAACTACAACACTTTTGAAACGATACGACTCTTTATCTCGCGTATAATGAAAAGACTAAAGAATATGAAAATCAGCCAAAAAAAAAAGTCAGGTGATAGAGATTCGCCGGTAAGATCCCGATCAACATCAGCCTCCATTTAAAAACGAAAAAAAAATGAAACAGTTTTTTGCAAATTCAAACGATGTAAATATGAACACAGACAACATCAATGGCATCAAATTCCACAAGATAAAACGGATAAGACTGGGTTCCGACGTTCCTCCACGCCGCCACGCAATCAGAAGATAAGAATATCAACGATGATCGTAGCATGTACGATCCAAGCAAGATAAGGATAGCCAACCATTTAAAAAATCTTACCATCAAGAATCAGAATATGATGCAGAAAATTAAAGGTTACTTTTACAGTGTGAATGCTGTAAAGGAGAATAAGTGTATGATGGAACAGAAAGTAAGCAGTGGTTTCCTATATAAACAGCGATTCATGGCCGCGTTAAGGGAGCTAATATCTTTTCTGTTGTCTAGCCTAATGGGTGTTGGGACGTCACAAGATAAGGCATCACAGGTAAGCGATGAAGAATCGAGCAAGAATGGGCCGAAAAGCAGTCATGCCGAAGGCAAAGGAAATCAGAGTAGCAAAAGAGTTGTGTTACCTCATAACTGTGAAGACATTTTGAAGCATGCTGATTCCCCAGTTGACGTATCTGATTCAAACATCACGGAGATGCTTCACGCGGGCGTGTTCTTGAACCAGAAGAGGAAGGCAAGTAGGCGGTCTCTCTTTCGAGACAGCTTTGTTTTGTTTTCTTTGAATAAAGTATTTTATTAAATTAAGAAAATGTTATCATCTGTAAAAGAAAGAGAAATTGAGTAAAAACTATGCCTATTGTTATATTTATTCTTTTTTCTTACACGAAACTTCGTATTGCAGAAGTACTGGGT
Source organism: Plectranthus barbatus (assembly GCA_026898455.1). Classification (NCBI taxonomy): domain Eukaryota; kingdom Viridiplantae; phylum Streptophyta; class Magnoliopsida; order Lamiales; family Lamiaceae; genus Plectranthus; species Plectranthus barbatus. Next base: position 122,738 of record JAPKLW010001547.1, read on the forward strand.
AGACAAGCAGTCCAACTGCAACTGCTTCATGATCTTTGCACAAAGTCTGTCGATAACTTGGGCAGAAGATCGACGTTTCTGGAATTGGCCGGTCTTGAAAGAATCAAGGTATGAGAATAACCTCCTGTAACTCTGTAAGAGATTGAAAGTTAGAACTCAATCAGATTTTAAGGAATGAATGCTTGCATCTGCAAAAGCAACAACACGTAATCGTATAGGACTCATCATGCATCGGCATCTCATATCAGAAACCAAGAAAACATGCTATTGCAAATAAAAACTAGTAGCAAAGACTGATGTAGGTCCATGTAAACGTAGATTGAATTTGAAAGTGCCGTTTGTGTTTTGCAGCGACGAACATCTTGCAGTCGCTGAACTGCTCAGCGTTTGCTGGCTAGAGGTGCATGGAAAATTTGAGGTAAAAAACCTCACACCGGGACAACTCTACGAAGTTGTATTTGTTGTGATGATGAAGGATCCTGCTTACGGATGGGAAGTTCCCGTGAATCTGAGACTCACTTTACCGGATGGAAGTAGACAAGAACATAAAGAGAACTTGATGGAAAAGCCAAGAGGGGTATGGATAGAGATCCCGGCAGGAGAGATAAAGAGCTCAGCTGATAAGACTGGAGAGACGGAGTTTTCTTTATATGAATACGAGGGAGGAGAATGGAAGAGAGGGCTGTTACTGAAAGGCGTTAAAATTCAGCCGAAAAGCTTGAGGTCTGTAACATCGGGTTCTCCCTGAAATCAGAATCTTTACTTTCCCTTCACATGAATAAAACTGGCTGACTTCTGGAGAACCGGTATTATCGAAAGTTGGTGTCTTCATTTCTTAGAAGCAAATTTGGTTTTCCTCTTTCGTGTGTAATCAATAAGCAAGATAGGCTTGTTCATTATCAGCATGTATGTTCATCTAATGTGTTTGAACAAATGCGCGCTATCTATTACATCCTCAAATTGAATGCTCCGAAATTATATATGCTGAATGAGACCACTTAGACATGCTCAAATTTCCAAAACACTATTTCCAAGAAATCCCCAAAATTTAAAAGAAAAATGTGGAAATCAGAAGTCCATCATATAATTGATTCATGACAAAAAGAAATGGCAATCATATAGCTGAGATGAAGGAGATTCTGTTGTTCATTTATTCCATTTCAAGAAAAAGATATATATATATATATAGTAGATCTCCAAGAGAAAGAGTAACAACTTTACCTGAAGTTCATAGTGAGCTTCTTGCACAGCCATCGACGAAGGCAATCTCAAAGTTCTGTGTAATAATTCTCAGGCTTGTACCATAGTGAAAAATCGATCCCTTTACCCTTCAATTTCTCGGTCGCTGGTCCAATTCGCTCAAGAAGCTGCAACCAATCATGTAAAAGGAAAATCATTATTCAAAATTTACTTCTCAACATGTTTTCATTGTCTGCTAAAACTTGTAGCAGAAATTGGTCAACAGGTCTCAAACATATGTTGGGAGAATGAAAAAAAAGAGAACCATAAGATTTTTAAAATGGACACTAACCTTCGAGTGAATCACTCCATTGGATACCAAGACGGATCTATCAAATACGGAAAATTTTCCACCATCCATGCAGGAAACTGTTCCCCCAGCCTCTTCAACGATCTACTTGAGAGCATGAAAATTTTAAGAGGTAGAGATTTTTGAGGAAAAAATAATACACCTTTAATACTTAAGTAATAACCAGTTATTTTCATTATTACGCCTATTAATCGATGTAACCAGAGAGAATACCACTGAACTATCCAATGAGCTTCCCATTATAAACAAGAGGGACAGTAATGTGACTTACCAAAACACCAGCAGCCATATCCCAAGGTTTAAGACGGTACTCCCAGTAGGCTTCTACGATTCCCAGGGCCACATGAGACATGTCGACTGCTGCTGCACCAAGCCTCCTCACACCCTGCATGGAGATAGTAGATTTTTATGCAAACATGTTGAAACAGGACATTGCAATATAAATTACCATTTACTTGTAGATAGGAACGGGTGTCTTACCCGACTAATGTCAGTGAATTCCTTGAATAGCTCCATATTGGTTGCCCATGGACCATCATGTTCATATCCAAACCCAGTAACCAAAAGCGATCGCTCAACCTAACATTTATTAAAGAAATTGGTTTATCAGAATATAAGAAATAAAAGCTCTTGCATCGACCATGAAGAAGAAAGATACTCCTGAAGGTCATGAGGCACATAACCAAATTTCAAAATCAAAAGGAATAAATTTTGTCATAGCCCACATCTAGTCCTAAGGACAGGAGATCCGGTGAAAAAACTATGACATGGTTTCAAGCAGATATAGAGAATTAGAGAGAGAGAGAGAGAGAGAGAGGAAAGTAATTTGATAGAAACCTTGTCTAACTTGCCAATAATACTAATTCAATGAAAGAAAAAAACAGAAAAAGATGCAAAGACGCAAAGTGCAATGGGATATGACAGGTTTGCTTGAGAAAGATGTACATAGTTCAAGCGATTCACGACCAAAACTACATGATAACTCACCTTATCAGTCTTGCTCACATGAATTTTCTCTCCATTGCAAAATGCACCTTTGCCTGAAATCTCATGAATACCGAGTTAACATGAAAAAGGTACAAATACACTTGAAAACGAAAGAGGGGATGATAGGAATGTTCTACCAGCAGCTGCAGTAAAAGTCCGAGTATTCCAACACTTAGGTCCACCAACAAACTCTACCTACAGGCGAAGACAACACAGTCAACTTCTGATCTAGTTCAACATGCTGTAGAAATATCTGTAAGTCGAATCAGTCATAAAGCATGTGTCTAGGTACCACTGAGGCAGCAGCTGGCTTTCCTTTGTAAAGTACACCAATGGAAACCGCAAAGCTGGGATAGCAATGAGCAAAATTTGTGGTACCATCTGCATTAATGTTCAAAAAATAATAAGAAACGGAGAGAGAGAATCCATGGTAAAAAAATTGAGGTTTTCACTTTCTAAGTAAACATGCATCCTGACAACCATACATAACTTTAAAAGAGAAATCATATAACTGATCATTACAGTTTTCACCATATATAATCAGTATTGAGGTCATAATTATAATATAATCCAAGATTCACAATGTTTGAGAGCAGTCACACCCATGAATAGGGGCTCGATAAGCAATACCTAGGGGATCGATACACCAAAGATAGTCAGAAGATGAATCTCCGATGATCCCTCCTTCCTCCCCAAGAATAAGATGGTCTTGGAAATTTTTCTTTACCACATCAAGAATAGCAGCCTCACTCATTTTATCAGTGCTGCAGGATATTCATTCAATGGATTTGTTAAAAACAAATAAAGTAATAGTGAAAACCCACCATTAAAAAAAAACAATCAACAGATGATGACCATAAAAACATGAGATATATTAACTTTGGCATAGTTCTTGTAAAGTTCTCATGTCTCCCTACAAAACCGGTTTTGTAAGGAGAAGGGAGCTTCACTATTATATAGTGGTATAGTCCAGGTCCATGGTCGATATGGGATTATTCAACACACACCCCTCATGCACAGCGTGGAGCTTCACGGGAATCCCATCATCGGGATAAGTCAAGTCCTATCATCAGTACAAATCGGGTCCCACATCGAACCGAACCTGGCTTTGATACCATGTAAAGTTCTCATTTCTCCCTACAAAACCGGCTTGTAAGGAGAGGGGGCCTTAATGGTGATATACTCCCAGGTCTATGGTCGATGTGGGATAATTCAACAGTTCTTATCGAGTATAATCGAATTGCACAGCTGATGAAATAGAAATTATAAATTTATAATGAACCTTAATGCACAAAATCTCTCAGCAGCACTACTCTCTACTAACAATGCAACAACAAAAGATGCTGATGGAGACTCTAGTGTCAACTGATTTTTCTTCACTGATAAACTATCAGATTATTTGAGTTTCTGTGGGAAGTACGACAAGTTTAGAGTGGCAACAAGTCTTACTCAGTCACCAGATCAGTCAGCCCCTTGTAGGTTATGTTTCGAGGCTTATTCACAGCATCCATTATGACCTGAGGAAAAAAAAAACTTTGAATAACCAGATATAAATTATTCTAAATAACTATCTCAATATTAAAACACAAACTTCCACACACACACACGCCCAATAAACCATATAGAGAAAGGAAAAGGAAAGGTCCCAAATAGACAACAAAGAAATCAATGAGACATTCACTCTCCACAACTACAACAAAGCTTCCAATTTTACAAACTAGTTAACCTAAATGTTCTCAGCAAAACCACACTTGCATTCTAATCAATTGCCACCATAAATGATAAACCCATTCCACACAAGCAAAGATTCTTGCATACAGAATAAAAGACTGAAAAATCACCTGAGCACCAGTCTTGGCGGCAGTTTCAATGACATCAAGAAGCCGGTCATAAGCAATGGGCCCCGTTGATTCCGCGCCGACTTTAAAATACTGCTTCTCCTCAGAAACATCCGATATAACAGCTTTGGTGCACAATCCCCTTCTACAACTGAAAGAAGAGGCCAATGCTGGATAAGATTCCTGTTTCAGAGGCCGAAGATTTGCGGTCAAACTCCTCGAAAACGAGAGTCTTGGGAGTTCAGGGGGAAGAACTGAAGTGGGTCTTCGAGAAAACCGGGTGAGATTGAGTGTGGGTGATGAAGCGATTATGCACCTTCCCATGATGCTTCGGAGAGATTGAGGATTTTCCCGTTTTTTTCTGTGTTCTGTTCTTTCTTTTTTTTTCTCGTTTGTTTTTTTTTTTTTTTTCGATTTTATTGTTTAGGAGAAATAGAAATTTGTAAAAACGCGATTTTGTTACTTTCCTCTTGACGAAGAACAGCGATTTTAGTCTGAATTGGAAGGTAAAGCAGGGAACAGCGCCGTCGGTAACGTACTTGTTGAGAATAAATAAAAGTATGTTTATTCAAAAAAAAAAAAAAAAAAAAAAATGGTCCCCCCAAAAAAATTTGGGGGGTGGGGACCAAAAAAAAAAAAAAAAAAAAAACGCCATATTCAAAAAAAAAAAAAAAAAAAAACTCTATTTACACACATAAAACTTTATTATATATTAACAAAAATACTCACTTAAATATGAGGTAGTCTCCTGAGACATAGTCTCATCATTTTTTATTGGGGGACAAATCTTAATATATCATTTTAAAATAAATACATTGTTTTATTTTCTAATATATTATTTTTTAGCTGTAAAAAATTACATTAGTTGCAACAAAGAAATATATCATTTCAATAAATTAAAAAACATTATTAAATTCGTCTTACAATAAAAATGGTGAGACTGTCTCACATGAGAATTTGCCTTTAAATATATATTAAAATAAAATCGGATCCAAAATTTTGAAAGATTTAGTTGTATTAATTGAACTAATTACTTCATTAAATATTAAGTGAAAATATTATATATATATATATATATATATATATATATATATATGTGTGTGTGTGATAATTTCATCGGATTTTGAGTGGATAATAATAATAATAATAATAATAATAATAATTAATTTTTTTTTACTCTAGAACAATATTTAGATTTATCATCAATAATATACTTCAAGTAATCTCTATCAAAATCATTTTATAAATACTATAAAATTATATTAAAGTCTTTATATATAAAATGACAAATTTGGTGACATGATTTAATCACATATTATGTTGATTTGTATATGATAAATGCCTACTATTAATACAAATAACACCACAAGGAATATCTAAATTTTACTGCCTATGACATAGATTTAATGATTTATATAAAACATATGATTATTTCACTCCATTTATGTATCAATCAATTTATATTACTTTATGATATAGTTTAATAGAAGTTATTTTTTTAACATCAATAAATTATTATTACACATTCATATTATTGAAAATATGACACTAATTAAAAAATAGTTTAGATAAAATTAGATTTGTTTCTAGAATAACTCTTACACATTTTGTTATGCATCTCCATTTGAACTTCAGATAAGACAATTATGTTTTATTATTTCATATTCATGACTATCAATCATAGTCAATAACAATCTTGATCTCATAGTCAATTGTATGTTATTTTTTTCAAAGTTAGGATTAAAAACGAACTTAAGATGTAAGCAAGTGTTGATAATAATTTTAGAATGTCACGTATTCTTAATATTGTATAAGTAAATATTTCAAAATGTACAAAATACATTACATTTTTATGCCTACATATTATTTGATCTATTTAACATAAAGTTTATATAAGTATTGTTACACAAATAATTTTAAAATAAAATAATAAACTAATTATAATGAAATATAATTCTCAAGTATTGCGCAAGTGTTATACTAGTATATGGTAATGTATTCACGAAACACTGGTGTTAATAATAATTAAAGTTAACATCACCATCAATATTATATTGTCACATGTAGAGGAACATTTATGTATATATTAATTGTATATTAAAATATTAGAATTAGTTATATAGTGGTGATGGAAATCCAGGTCGATCGGCCGAATTTCAATAATTTAACTAAGCTAATTGGGCTTAATTAACTAAAAGAGTTATGGGCTAAATTGATAAATCACGATTTTGATATATCAAGAGAATCATTCAAGATAAGATAGAAAATTTTGATTTGTTTAGATAAGATTTGATAGTTATTTGAGTAATGTCGGATTCCAAATATTTTAGGATTATTATTTATCTTTTTAGATAAATTTGTTTGACTTAATTTTCTATATAACTTAGGATTAGATATTTATTTTCCCCCTATAAATAGGGTTTATTAATATTTTAAATTCATCTTTCATTTTTAGTTTAATAAATTTGTGTGTTTATTTCTTCAATTCTGAGAGCTTATGAATTACCTGAATTACCTTGAAATTCTCTAATGGCTTATCAAACGAAACTTCACATCCGTTTATGGTGTCTTCATTATATTCAGTATTATTGTTGAGGCGAGTTGTTTATCAGGTTGTAAGGATTGGTTTCGTCCTTATTTATGATTTTGATGGTCGACTTTAAAGATGCTGAATTTCCATCCATATCCATTTCTTATTTCTGCATCGTGTCAACTATATTCCTATACTATATATGATACTTATCATACCCGCTATGATCGTATCAAGTTGACAATACTTCAATCTATTTAAGACTCTCCACTTATGTAACTATTATTAAGATTTCCATACAAAAGTTTTTGGTAATATGGAGTATTAATGGTGAATATTGTTACATCAACATTTGTTATGGATAAATTAATGTATGCCCGTGGTAAATATTGGAGCAATTTTGTTTGAGCCGTTAAATCATATATAATACAAACAAATAAACTATACTTTAGGCAAAGCAAAATAACACATTCCACTATTACACATAACTAAGAAATACATATACACCAAAAGTGTGTATTTATTCATAATTACTATCTTACATATAGCTAGTGATTTTGCATGAAGCAAAACCTACTTAGTTAGTTCTTCGGCTCAGCATCCGCCTTCTCACCGCCATCACTGCTGCACCGGCGGCGGACAGCGGTTACATCGTCCTCCTCCCCCCGGCGGTTTATAACGGTTGAGCGGATTGTTGGGAGAATCTGGACGTAAACGACATCGTTCACACTTAGAAAAAATATTTTATATATAGAGAGAGAGAATGGATCTTGTAAAAAAATTCCTATTGTAAGAAAAAAGAATAAATTTTTTTTCATTAGATTTAAATAAATCAATGGTTAATTTACCATATTCATGACGAAACTGCTTACTTGGATGGACGACGACATCTGTAGTCTCTGCAAGTTCTCTAGCTGTAGCAATTTCTGATGAAATAAGAAGATTCACAGCCAAGAAAAGACTTAGCAAAACCATCGATTTGGAACCCATAGTTATTTCCTTAATTTGAGTTATGATATTATATGGATGAGTTTTTTTTAAAATTTTTGGTTGAGAATCTTGATGCCATATGCTTCTCTATTTATTGAGAAATCTAGATGATAACTGTGTTCATCCTATAATTAATTAATGGGGCAATGAGTAGGCCATGGTTTAGTTGGTTGTTGAAGGTATCTTTCGACAATATTAATACCCCCAATAAATGAGAAGGTTAGGAAGATTTTATCCATTAACTCAACTCAAACCCATTTAATATACCCTAATTGAAATAGGTGAACCCATTTGAGTAGGATAAAATCCGCCTAAACCGTTTAGACGTGCCTAACGCAAGTTTTTGTCCTAATAAATTAGTCCCATTCAGAAATCCAATCAAATACGTTAACAAAGAAGGGTTTTTTATTATTTAAATAAGAACACATGAATATTCCCATAAAAACTCGAACTCATGAACCGATAAAATCCTTTAACCATTGCACCTCGAGCAAAGGACATTAACAAAGAAAAGTTGATAGTTGAAGGTGATCAAGTATAAGTTTTGATTATTAAGCCTATATTTTTTAGTTCTCAAACAAATTCAAGTGATTTTTATCTGGTTTCTTAAACATGCAAGGCCAGGATTTAAAAAAAAAAAGTAAAACTCAACAGAGAAGATAAGTGATTCCAAAGCTAGTACTCCAATTTAAATCAGTGAAATATTAATAATTATCTTAAATGAGTTTTCAAAAGATGTTTAGAGCTCGGTTAGACTGTAATTGGTTTTGCCAAATTGTAATGGCTTAGGATCGATAAAGAACTAGATAATTGAATTCGTAAATATTTATCCAAAAAAATAAATATTAGATAATAAGAGCGACTTGATTTAAGTGTCATAAATTACTAATAGTATGAGTTTGAAAGTAAAGGAATTATGTATGATTTAATTTTGGAAATAATTCTTAATTTGAATATTTGATATGTTAAGTTCATGAGTTTAGGAATGCATTAAAAAATAATTTTTGTATTGAATAATATAATTAAAAAATATAATAAAATGAATTATAAAATCAAAATAGTAAGAGAATTCATTATTATAATATTATTATTGATGTAATATCTTCTACGTTTTTTATTTTTTATAATATTATATTAATTGAATACATTTTAAAAGTATTATAAATATATTAATTAATATATTTCAAAATAATATATTAATTTTAATTTATTTTTATCTAATATTATAAATAATATTTAATAACAATAATATTTAATATCATTATAAAGAATATTGGAAGATTTTAAAAAATCAATTAATAAATTTATAATTATAATATCATATGGAATATAAAAAATTGACTTTTAGAATGAATGTGAATGAAAGTTAAACCCACTATTTAGGTCGGGAATGTTGATTTGCAAATATGTAGGAATCATTTTCCTTCCCTTATTTTAATACTCTTAATCTAAATATTATATTTGGGAATCATTCTATTCTCTGATTATGAAACCTACTAACCAAACGTTCATAAATGTTTATTTAAAAATTTTGTACGGCCAAACTAACTTAGGGACCATTTAAAGTAAAAGTAATTAATTCAATAAACTCTATTTGAACAAACAAAACCTTATTATATATTAATTGTATGCTAAAATGCTATTATTGTTTATATGAATAGACAAAACTTCAATTTATTTAAGACTTCACATAATAGGGGTGAATAAGGTTTGATTAAAATTATAGTAGAAAATCGGCCATTTTGGCAAGATCAAATCGTATTTATAATATCATTCAAATTATATATTATATTAAATTATAATGTAGTTGTTGATCATAAATCATAGTTAGGCAATATGCACAGCGGAAGTTTTGCATGTTTATACTCTCCAAGATGATGATTTTGGCACTCGCTCGAGTTCAGAAAATTGTTTGTTTAGCGAGCGATATATTAATTAGTCAAATTTTAGTACTCCCTCCATCCCTTTAGAGTAGTCCCTTTTTTTTTTGGCACGAAGATTAAGAGTTGTGAATGTAGTGAAATTAATATTTTATTGGTGAGTGTGAAAAAGTTTGTCATTTTAGGAAAATTGGACTATTTTATGGGACAAACAAAAATGGAAAATGAGACTACTTCAACGGGACAGAGAGAGTAATATACTCCAATATTTGAGGTTTTGGATTTTAAATTCAATGCATAAATTTAAATAAAGTTGTAAATGGCACAAAGGATTTATAAAGGTTCGGACAAAACCGCCCTACGTTCTCTGTTTAGACGCGTAGTCTGGGGATTACAAAATTGTCGATGCATCCACCAGTCCGTTAGCTCACTTGTCAAGTCCTTCCCTCCTTTGCATATTCAGATCTGAAGTGTGGGCGCACCACTCAACCTCCAGCTAGTCATGGGAGTTTGTGTTTTTCCCGAGAACGTCAACTTGCAGTATACACTCGTGATAGTTACCACCGGAGTAATGAAAACTTCTAGATGTTTCTTACATAGAAAGTAAGAAAAGTGAAGTAAAAGCTCTTGCTAGATGCACAAAACCTCATGTCCAAAAATAGAACATGGAAAGTTGATCAAACAACCTAAAAGCTTCCGATTGCTCGAGTGTTGATTTCAGTGCTTTCGAGAGAGATCGGTAGAAATGATAGGAAGTTGATTGGCAAAAAAATAACATTCTTTGATGGATTGCAACCTTTATTCACAGGCGCTCCTTGGAATGTTTGAAAATGGAGCCGTTGTGAGACAAAAGGAACACGTTCAATCGCGGTCTCACTTTTCTTGACTTGCACTATCTTTTTGTCAGAGAAGGTAGACTTCGTAGCTTTGGTCAGTACTGATGTTAGCCAATTCGAGGAATGTCTGCTGGTAGATTCCTTGGACGAACACAGATTTTAAGATCTCTTTTCTTAAAGTCTGGACTTGTAAGGTTTTCATTTGTCTTGACTTGCTTGTGTGTCTTCTTATTGGTTGGGTATCGTCTTGCTGGTGATATTTATTTATAAGCTCATTGTCGATGAATCAGCAGTCGATGATGACAATAAGCTTCCTCCAAAGTAAAAGTAGAAAATTCAATAAACTTTGTTTAAACAAATAAAACTTTATTATAGATTAACACAAATGTCCACCTATCCAAAGTGGATATGTGTTAATGTATTCACAAAACATCGGTGCTAATAATAATTAAAGTAAACTTTATTACCAATATTATATTGTCACATCAGTTGTAAACACATTAACACTTACAAACAGTAGATAGGTGAATATATATATATATATATATATAGTAGTAATTATATGATAACACCTCTTTAAATAATAACATAATAACTATAAAATGCACCTGTTCAGAACTGAAAATGCATTAAATAGTGGAAAAAAAATGCACCCCGCGCAGGTGCATATTTTGTATAGGATTGATGCATTTTTAAAATGCACCAAATCCACGTATAAAATGTTATTGTATTTAGATTTTTATAAAAGATGCACCAATTCCGCATATAAAATAGTCAGTGCATCAATTATACAGCAAAGCTGATGCATTTCTTAGCATTTGCTTATGCATTTTTCAGCAATAACAAATGTATTTCCTAATTAACATGTTAGCATATGAAAATAGGTTAGTATATGATCATATTTCTATATATATATATATATATATATATATATATATATATATATATATATATTAATGATATACTAAAATATTTGTATTGATTATATAGTAACGATGGAAATCCAATTTCAATAATTTAACTAAGGTAATTGGGTTTAATTAATTAAAAGAGTTATGGGCTAAATTGATAAATCATGATTTGGAGATATATACATCAAGAAAATAATTAGTTTATCTCTTTAGATAGATTAATATTGCACTCACATCATATCTGGGAATTTAATTATTGTAATATTAAACTTGATGTTATAATTTTAGGTAAATAATATGAATATTTAAAATGTGTAAACCATAAAATATGATAACACATATAATTAAACATATAGTGCCTGTCATATTATATTGACATATATTTACTTTTAATTAATTTGTAAATTTTATTTTATATTAGCTTTTACACTACTGAATATTCGCGTTTTTACGACGGAAAAATCCATCACGAATCTGTTGCAAACTGCTATTTTGTGACGGATTTTGTCCGTCGTAAAAAAATTTGTGACCAAAAAAATAATCAGTCGCAAATTAATTTCCTTCAAAAAATAAATTTTAAGTTTTTTTAACCAGTTTTGAAGTGGCCGGTCCAACCATAAATTTGGTGGTTCGCGACCAAGAGGATTCGAACTCAGCACCTCCTACAAGCATGTTGCACGCATTACTGCTGAACTAAACACAAATCTCATTCAATATACGTACTAATATATATATATATATATATATATATATATATATATTAAAAAAAGAATTTTGCGACGATATTTTCTATCGTTAAATTTTGCGACGGAGAATCTCGTTGCAATTTCATCGTTAGTCTGTCGCCAATTCCCAAACCATTTTTTATTGCAAATTCGTCGTAAATTTTCAATTTTTTTATGGTGTTATTTGATACAATGTTTTTACATTATTTGTTTTCTTTTAATGATAAAATGGGGCACGTTTTTTAAATAGTGCATGAGACAGGGGCGTATTTACACACTGAGCCGTACCCCCAAATTTATTTTTTCTTTATTATATATATGTATTTTTTATTATTTATACATATTTTTACATATTATTTGTAGATATTTTCACATAATGTATCCCCATTTTAATTTTATTTATATATTGTATCCACAATTATAAATTTTTGGATCCGCCACTGGCATGAGAGGGTCTTGATGTGACTTAAAAATATAACTAATTGATCACAAACAAAGTGAATAACTATTGACACTCATAATTTGTGACTTGTATATTATTTTCTTGATATAGATTTCATTATCTTTTATTGTGTCAAAAGTTTTCAATATTTTATTATTGAAAAATTTTAAATTTTCAACATTATACTTATCTTTGGCTCCCTCTTTTCAAAAATAGCTCCTGCAAAAGATGAATCATAAAGATTATTTATTACACATTAGATACATATTAACTATAGTCATTTGTGCATTCTTTATACATATTTAACTTGGATCTCAAAATGCATAAAATGTAATTTGATTTACTACTCTCATATATGTTAAAATTTTATACACTCAATTTCTCTCGTTAATTCTTTAATGTTTTCAATCAGATAAGGATATTATGATGATGACCCTTGTTCTTTATTAATAACATTTATGATGTTTAGACAATCCTCTCAACAATGTCGGCTTTTATATGATATTGGTTGATCATCGATGATACCTCATATTGGTTCGTTCAAACATCATACCATTTTCGTTTGTATGAGTTCAAGTTTTCTATCCAAAATAATTTCACTATTTGTGTTTTCAAGTACAAAACACTTGTATCGTCTTTAATTATTATAATATTATCATTAAATTTCATTTCTTCTACTTTCAACTTCATTTATTCATTGTCAATCAATTCCTTCATTCAACTAATCCCTTCATTGATTTTACATTTTCAAAATACTTTATTTAACATTGAAATAAAAGTTCTTCATTCACACGTCGCAATAAAAGAAACATTTATATTCCTCTGGGGTACATTATAGTGATTTTTCTAATAAATATTTTTATAGCATGTACTTTAATCAATTATCTTTAAATCGAAGTATGGACCAACAATTTAATTCTGGAATCAACATCCAAACTTCTTCCACGTGTTTACTGCAAGATAATCTATCACATTTTTAATTTATTCTAGCTTTATTTCATTTACACTATAATTTGACCTCTTAAAATAATCTATCATTTTATTTATTTTAAAATTATTTTGATATTATAATATTTTTAATCTGTCATTCACTATATAACTTTATATTTTAAATTTTAATCTGTTTTATACTTATAGTGTGATGCCCTAATACTAATTTTTATTTTATTTCATCATACACTCCCTTTATTTTATTTGATCATCATACACTCTAAGATAACATTATAACAATATTTCTCATTTAATTTGATCGCACATTATAATGAGAAATTCTAATACTATTTTTGGGATTTTTTAAACTTATATCACATTTGTTAGAAATTGAGTTTCAGTTTCACTCCTAATTTTATTTTTGATATGTCAAAACTTACTTTAGTACTAAGTTTCAAGAGTCTTTAAATGTAATCCTTGTATAAGATTGATTGAGTTGTAATAGACTAGAAACTTAGATACTGAAAACCGAGCAGAGTTATTAGAAAATGAGTTTTTGATGATGAAATACAAGAAGACAAAAGCTCTATTTAACAAGAGCCAAGTTTGTGTGTTTGAAGAGAAGATTCCAAGAAGCTAGAAATTCCGTGAAACTTAGTAAGGCCAGAAACTTAGGTCTGGAAACTAAGTTTTCCAAAGTACGATGAAAACTGAAACTGAGTTTGGAATGTCAGTTTTCAGTCTCAACATTCAAGAGCATGTGAAACACAAGCGTTCGAAGTCAGACTCGAGACATCTTAATGTTAAGTCTAAAAGTCAGTTCGAGGAAGCTCAAACTTAGGTTCCTCTGACTGAAACTTAGTATGAACAAGAGTAGGTGTAAAAAGTGAAAAGCAGACGACAGAAGTAGAGCAGAGCAAGAAGAATGGTTGTGATTGGACGACTCAATCTTTGCCTCTAACGGCTGGATCTCCTTAGTCTAACGGGAAGAATTCAAATTGTTGTCCGAGGTCACCTATAAATAGCTCGACAACTCAGCAAAATCATCATTAAAAATTCTATAAAAAGCTAAGCCGACACTCTGCTCAACTTTCGACTCAAACTCTCTGAAATTTCGTGTGTTTCTACCACGAGACTTAAGTTTCTAACTTAAGTTATTCATCTGTGCATCTGTCTAAGTGCACGAGGTTGAAGCTATTTCTTTGGTGAATATAACTTTCCTTAGTTATATTCATAGCAGTCAGTTCCTAGTTTGAGAATCTGATTCTGACGGGTCTAGCCAACCGTACTGAGTTCTGGGAAAAACGAGAAAACATCCTACTATCCAGGAAGAAGGTTGCGGGGTGCATCCTCACTTCAACCTGAAGAATCAGGATTAATTACAAAGATTTTCTAGGTGAGTGACGACAACAAACTGAAGGACGGAGGTTTCCAACGGGGTTTTCCATAGATCATGAGAAGGCTTGTAGAACTGAAACTTAGTGGATTCACGATTAACTTCGGAAGAGTGAACATATGACTTTGATTCCGAACCACTACAAATATTCTGTCTTTTTTTACTCACCTTATTTAAGTTTCTGCAATCTAAGTTTCCATACTTACTTTGAAACCTTCAATACTCAACTAAGCATCAAAGTGTATAACCTGAGACTTACTTAACATCTTGCTGAGCTTAAACTAGTTTCTTATACTGAAAACTGAGTCAAGTCAGTTTTCATAATCAAGTGCAAGATTTTAAACTTACGCTGCATATTTCATTACTCTGATTTTTGAACCAACAACATTATATTTCTTAAGATTTGTGACATTCTTAATTATTATTTTAAAATTTTTACTTATATTTTGACATCCTACTATTTTTTTTTCTCGTTTTATTCATTTTTACTATTATTTTTTATATTTACTTTATTGTATATATTTTTTATATTGTAGTGTAAATTCATATACTATTTCACATTTTATCTAATAACTGCCCAAATAAAAATTATTTTATAGTAGATTAAGAAGCAATTAGTTGAAAATAATATATCTTATATTTTTACCACATTCTATGTATTTTATTTTAAATAATTATGAAACTTTGCATTATTTAAATTTTAAATGAGACCAAATTTTGGTCAATTTAACTTTCAGGACATAACAAATCTTATACATTTATCAGGTTCTTAATTTAAAAATTTATGAAATTAAATAATTTGTAAAATTCAAGTATTTTAAGGTGATTAGTTCAAATAATTATTAAAAATTAATTTGATTTGGCATTGAAGAATTAGTATTTTTGCCAGATATATAACAAAGTACTATTAAATTAATTCATACATAAATTAACTAAAATAATAGTTTGTTTTTATAAATAATTGATAAACACTCATTTTGTGCATTTTGCTGATGTGAATTCGCTAACTATTTGCCTTAGATTAGATCATTACGTGGTATTTTTGTGCCATATTTAGATCATTTGAGAAAATATTACGTTTGGTTTGGTTTTGGGTTGTTTATGCACGTTTCACGCACAATTGAGCTGTTTACAGGATATGACTGAGTACCATGGAGCCAATCGACGTTCGTTTGCATCAGGAAGAGGAAGAAGTGAGAAAAGACCGAACCCAAATACTTTTAGGCCAAAATTCAGTGGAAACCCGTACCGAAAGTTGTTGATGTTCAAAGAAGCAGTCACAGATTTCTCCACATATGGAATTCGAGCTAATAGAGCATGGCAATAGATATATTTTTGAGTTAGCTTTCCGATGCAACTGGAATCGGGTCAATCGAAATTTGGGAGCAAAAGTTATAGCTAAAACCGTGAGACTGAGCAGAAGGGGCGAGGTTCGTGACAGGAACGGCGATCCAAATACATAAACGGTCGTCGCCATGAATTCCGGTCGCCGATCGTGCAAATTCCACACATTTTAGCACGGCGCAGAGATGGCGACCCGGGCACACGATTGGCGATCGCCATCGTCGCTTTTTGGGTCGCCGATCGTGACTTTTTGGGCGGAAATTGATCCATATCTTTTTGGGTTTGAAGAAGATAAGTATAAATAGAGGCTTCCAAGACTCAAAAAATCGACCCTTCCTCATTATTTTAGAGTTTTTAGAGTTGGAGAAAGCCAGAGCGGAGCAGAATCTGAAGAACAAAGATTGAAGACTTGGGATTGAAGACCTCGGGTTTTGGTTTCCATGTTTTTCGGTTTAATGACTCTTTACTTCTTTGTTTTTATGGAATTTAGCATGATTGTCTAAATCCATTTGTGGATTCTAGGGTTTTGAAACTTGTTGAATAATTATTATGTCGTTTATATGATTTGATTTTCCCTTTTCATTGATGCTTTAATTATATCTGAGCTTTTCTTTAATTACGAGACATTGATTGTAATTCGAATTGGTAGTTTTTGAACCGAGAGGTCTAGATTATCGATTAAGACCCAGAATAATTAGATTTGATCAATCAAATGTCCGAGAGGAATTCGAGTTATTAAAGGGTTTTAAGATTTTAGGTTTTAATCAAGAGTATAATTCCTTCTGCGCGTCCGAGAGGAGTCATTAGGATTTTTATTTCCATGTTATGGTTTAGAGTTCGAGAGAATCGCCTGATAACATATTCGTGATTAACCCATGTGTTTGGAAATTAAATTGGAATTGGATTGAGTAAACTGTTTGCATAATTATTTATCATAGTGGATTGCCCTGAAATTCTATTTTCTCCATATTTTCTAAACCCTTTTCTTTTACTTGTCTTTTTAAATATTGGGTTTCAATATTGCCTAGCTTAAATAAACAAAACTCTTTATTCGGTTCGTCTAGATAATAATAAAATAGCTACGTTTTAGTGCTTGAGTGTACTTCGAACCTGCAATCCTTGAGTTCGATAATATATTACTTGCCTCTATAATGGTATGTACACTTGCAGAATACGTGTTGTAAAATACGCTATCAATAATGAAATTAGTATTCTATTAAGGAATTTCTAAAAAATCAAATTTATAACATATTATTACCATTTATAGTTTTATGCATTAAAATACAATCAAGTTCTAATAGATTTTTACATATGAAAGTTTTTAATTTATTAATAGTTTAATTAATGAACAATTAACTTAACTATATATTTCCATATTTGTAATCTGGTTTTATTTTAATATATACTAGTATTGCACCCACGCGATGCGTGGGAACTTAATTTATTTATATTTAAATAATATTAATTTGATATGTTTTTGTAAATATATATTTTTTCATTATGTAAATCATAAAGTTGTATGATAACATATACAACATAGATAAATATCGAGGTTCGATTAGATTAAAAAAATTGAGCCTATGAATTATATTGAGATGAAGAAATAATTGAAAATTACAACAAATAGTCAAAATGTTTTGAGATGAAGTAAAATGTACAGAGATTGGAAAATGGGGCGTGACTGAATCCCAAATAAAACTCTACACTTATTTATAACTGAAGTTGAAGTCTATTTTTAAGCTAAAACCCTAACAGTTTTCCTAAAATTAGGGCAGTATGGATCTTTGACCGGGTCTCTGCTTTAACTGAGTCTCGACCAAATGTACAATCATATCAATTTAATTTTTGGATATCAACTAACTGGGTTGCAACGATCTATTTTTGTAAGTCTCGTGTTAGTTTCACTTCAAAATAGTGTTTATATAAGATTTTCTTGAAAATCTAACAAATATATAAATATATTGTTTTTTTGGTCATAATTTATAATTTCCAATGCTAATGCAATTCTTATCATTTATTAGCGTGAGATAACTTCGGCCCGAGCTGTATGAGGCAGAAACTCGTCCCACGTACGGTTTGGAGGTTCAATATTGTATTGCTAAAAAATCTTGAACATTGTTCCTTTCACTTTTCTTTCTCTCTTCATTTTCTTAGAACCAAAACAAATTTTTATAACTGATACACTCATGTGAATTACGTTTTACATCAATGGATTAATATTTTACAATGTGCATTGATGCATATTTTATTCATATCAAACATAGACCTCAAACTCTTTCACATGCAACTTGATTTGCTACTCTCAAATGTGCTCTAGATTTATATATATCTCATTCTCTCATCAACTCTTTAACATCTTCAATTATGATATTATGACATGGTATTTTTGCACTTTATTTATACCATTTATAGATTCAGTTCTCAATTGTATTTGTATTCATGTGATATTTTTTTGTCACTGACAATGCATATACGTCATATGTCATACCTCATTTAAGAAATTAAATGTACTATTTTCATGTGTTTGGAGTTCATGCCTTCTACCATGGTAACTTCACGATTAAAACTCTTTGTTACTAAACGCATATTTCCTCATTGATTATTGTAGCAACACTTAAGTTTCACTTCTCATTCATTTGTTTCATCTATTTCGTTGTTATTTTTACTTTGTTTTATGCACATGAGATCATGTGTTCCACTCCTAATTCCATTACTAAATTATTAGTTTTCTATTAATATTTTTTATAATTTAAATTAATTGTCATAGTTTAGATTAGTCTTATAAATTTAATCATAGGATTCATCCCACTCAATTATGGCACATACTATTTCTTAGTAATTACTTTTTAGTTTTTAACTGAAATTGAATTATTATAATTAATTAATTCATAACCATAATATATGTTCTTAATTTTTTTTGTTCTGAAAAATCAATTAATTAGAATATATCGTATTATAATTGCTTATTATCTTCGTAAAAATATTTATTAAGATTAGTAATCGAGACAACAAAACGATTTACTCATATGTTTTCATAAATACTCAAATGCGAACTAATTAGATGTCCAATATGCTACTTAATATTATTTGCAATTTGCTTGAGAATTCTTTTAATATTTCTTATTTTTTAAATTTATTAACTAAAATCATGCACTCAATGTGATTTTTTTGGAACATTCTATAGTCATCAAATCATGTAAAGAAATAAATTAATTACTTAAATATTAATATACTAAAAAGTAAAAATTAAATTCAAAATCTAGATACGAAGGGATTTTTATAACTTGTTTTTTTTTTTTTCAAGAAAAATCTTAATAGACTTCTAATACTTCGCAACATCATTTAAATTTTAAGATATTATTTTATTTAATAATAAATAACACTAACTATTCTAATTTTTATTTCTAAAGGTCAAACAAATCAATATTTAAAATCAAATTGTTATTAAGTTTTCAACCACTTTGCAGTTTCATTTATTTTATATTAATTATTTTATTTAATAATATTTTACTCTGATTTCTTAATGATTAATAAATATCCAAATAAATGAAATAACAAAATAAGATTGTTATCATCTTAACAACCATTTTTCGGTTTCATTTTATCTTCTTACTAGTATGGCACCCGCACGATGTGCGGGACTATTTAGTTTTATTTATTTATTTATTTGTCTATTTATATTTATATATAAATTAAAGAAAAATATTTTTTTGATAGTTAATCATTATTTTTCAAATATATTTATATTCTAATTTATATTTCCTCAAACTAATATTTCCTTGCCTCAAAGCGACGTAGGTAAAGCACTTTGTCTATGATCAAATTTTTATAAAATGGATATTAGGAACGTAAACCATTTCACATTGAAATTATGTACCCTTATCATCATCACTTGCTAATATATTGATTCTGTATCAAGTCGTAATTCTGGAAACAGCAACATATAGTTGACCATGAGTAAATACAACTTTCTTCAATAAAATGCTGACATGTGATAAGAATTGTCCTTGAATTTTGTTAATAGTCATGGCATATGAAACAATAAATGAGAACTATCTTTTCTTAAATGGCAGACATATATTAGAAGGCGTCAGAGTCATTCTAGGAATAAAGGCAATTTCATTACCATAAGTATTCCTGGTCTTAACTTCAATAAAATGATTGTCAAGCATGGTGGTGATTAGACGGGTTCCATTGCACAATTTGACAATCTTGTACATCTCAAGTCATTCAAATATTTAGGTGTGCGCAAATCAGTCAACACATTCATTAGCCCATCTGATTTGCACATACTATCTGAACTTAAATAAACCCTATTGTCGGAGGTGTTACAATCCATCATGTGTTGATTCACCGAATCAACATCCATTGTTGGAGCTAGAATAACTCTATCTTGCAAATATGAAGAATCATTATTGTCAGATAATACAGTAGGATACGTGCTTTTGACAGTTACCTTTACAGGATCTCCATAAATGTTTAGGTGAATATCATCCGGTCTTTTAACATTTCATTTTCCATCATTGTCGTCGCATATATTACCATCTCCAATTGACGTAACCCGCTCTGAGAATGCTTTTAATTCAGAGCTCATATTTCGGAGCAGCATATTTTTCGTCAACCTTAAAACTCTTTCATCCTTCTATAGATATGATGAATTTATAGTGGCATTGACAATGTCTCGCTTATTTTCCTTTGGTATAACAGGCAATATTTGGCTAAAATCACCTCCAAAAACCATTATTTTTCCTCCAAATGGTTGTGTGCTTATAAGCTATTCTTAAACCGCATTAGATCCTTCATAGTTCGATCAATAGCTTCAAAACAAATATTTGTGCATCTTAGGAGTCTCATCCCAAACAATAAGCTTGCAATTGACAATAAATTCAGCTAACGGGGTTCCTTGTTTTATGTTGCAAGTGAATGTTCATTAGGAGTTAGTGAAATGAAAAATCTCGAGTGAACAGTTCTCCGCTAGGCAACAACAAAGATGTTATTCCATTTGAAGCAACATTTAAAAATTAAAATTACCAACCATTTTTTTTTATTAAATTACTCTTCAATGCTTAATATTTCAATAGCAGATTTTTTAGATATAATTAATATTCAAATTAATAGTTATTACATTAGTTACATTTTTATGCATACAATGATTGACTATTTTAATCTATAATTTCGGACTTCTTATAACAAAGAAAATTAATATTTCATGGGAAGCTTTTGTTTAATTTTTTAAAAATCGAACTAATATTCTCCACAGATATAATACGAATTTAAAAATACAATACAATATTAGTCAATGATTAAGCATCCCAATTTTTTACTACCAAATTCGTATCATATTACTAATTAAATAGTTTATCGTATTGATGAATATAATATTTCACTCTAAATAAATATTTTAATATTTAATATGAATAAAAAAGAAAATGCATATCCGAAAGAGAAAAATAAATAATATATAAACACTCATTTTTATAAATTGATTCAATAAATTCAAATCTCTAATATTTATTATATATTATGAAATTTGATATCTTAATATATCCAAAAATACATTTAAATAATTTCCAAATCTAAAAAAATAAAATATTATTAATATACATATACCTTTATATCTTATTTATATATTGTGTGTGAATTATATTTTAATGAGATTTTAAATTGATTGTAATTCGATCATAATTGGTATAAAAATAATATTTGAATATGTACCTCAATTTAACAATATAGTTTTTTCAATTAAATTCTCAGTAATAATCTTTCTCATTAAATTGTTTTTTAATATACAAAAATATCAAAAAAATATATAATTTTATACAAATAGTTAATATGATATATAAAAATCGAGAAAGATAAACATCTATACACATATCTAAAAAATTTACAATAAGAAATAATTATGAAAAAATAAAAATATAAAATTATACATTCCAAATTATTATCTCAAATATTGTTTTATACAATTTATTATTGACTTTTTATTTTCATAATAATTTTAATATTAATAATTTTACTTTTTTATTTTTCAATCATTTCTACGAAATTGCAGAAAAATTTTCAATCCTCAAAAATATATTTGCCTAATTTTTTTGGTTATATTTTATTTTCAAATTCAAATTTTATCTCAATTTTCATCTTCCTCAAATAAATGTAATATTTTTCATAATTATTACATCAATTTTTTTTTTACATAGATATAGTTATTACATCATTTTATTTGATAATAAATATTAACATAAATATAAAAAATAATCCATCAATTTTATATACCAAATCAACAATATCGAATTTTTATTTTAAATGATGAATATATTTAAAATAATAAATATAATGTTAAATATATCTTGAACAAATAATATTTAATATATCAAAAAGTACTATTTATGTTGAGTAAATATTAAGATTTGGAAATATATTATCCATGAAATATAAATATAAAATCTTACAATCCAAATCATTATTTATTACATTACATAGATTTGGTTATTACATCAACTGCATTTTTTTCCTCAACAGTATTTTACATATTTGTCCCCCGGTTTTGTTTTAATATATATATAAATTATTTATTTTATTTAATATTATTTTTAAATAATAGTATTATTATTTAAAAACAAAAATTAAATCAATAAAAAAAATTGCATTTGTATTCAATTGGTTCTATTTTGCTTCAGTTCATTTGCAGTCAAATTATGATTTGATATAATACTCTTTCATAAATTATTTTATTGTTTCTTGTTTAATTTGATATGTTTTTTACACTAATTTCAATATTATTATCTAAATTAATTTAACTATGTCATATGGACCAGAAAGTTGCATAAAACTCAATGAACAAAAGAAGATGACTAAAGTGTAGAGGATTTATATAATAAAAGTTTTTCTCCATAGTAAGAAGAAAAAATATGATGACACAATTGATCTTACATATAAATGTAAAACTTCGAGCAAATATAAATTCTTATTTTTGTCTTCCTCCTTATAAAGTACTCGACTTATATTTGAATCCAAATAATATGTTCTACAATAATAACAAAAGAAAATAAGACTAACTGAACAACAAAAAAAAACATAACTATTTGAGACGATATAGAGTTGATGAGATTGTAAATAAGAGACTCATATTTATCGTGTGAATTATACTAATAGAGGGTCTAAATCTTGATTATATTTGCCATAATTTAAGGACTCATAACTATCATAATTGGATTTCTTCCGGTTTCTTGTCATGTTTGTTAAATCAATTCCATAGAATGGTTAATGTGTAGGATTAATTCCTTAAAATAAGTCTAAATGATTTATACGTATTTTTCTAAAATATATAAATTAATTCTATAATTTAGATTGTGCAACCCAAATTTCCCTAAAATCTAGGATTACAATTATATTTATTTGTATTTAAGGAAACAGTAATTAAAGTAAAATCAATCTAATTGATATATGCACATTCCCAAAAATATATAGATGAATTATATGGAAATAATAATTAATGAAAAATCAATCTAAATAATTTATACTTATTTTCCTAAATTATATTGATAAATTCTATGATTTTATGTACTCATAATTCCCTTATAAATATATTAAACAAAATTAAAATTAAAATAAATTTTATGGGACTAAGTTCCACCGATAATGAATAATAAATCAAGATATCTCTAAACAAAAATTGTGCTATTGCTATCAACCTATTTTTATACGACAAATTATTCAAACTATTAACAAACTTTAAAATTGATATTAATTCAAGAATATATTAAAATAATTTTCATAAATATACTATTTTTGTTTGTTTTATCTCTTGAGCACAATATATTAATATATTAACATAATATTCAGTTATTGCAAAAATAATGTATTACACAATATTTATCTAAAATATATAAAGAAAAAATTAATCTAAATGATTTATATATAGTTTCCAACCATATATGGATGGGTAATTCTAAATGCAGCCACAATTTTACTCAATGCAGCCTCATTCACATTTTAAAATATTTATATTACTATTTTATCATTTTTAAAATATAATTATATTTTCTAAACATAGCTATAAATTGAGTAATTCTAAAAATAACCATAATTTCTCAATATAGCCTATTAATTATTTTTATAAAAACAAAATTATTAATAAAAATTATTATTTTAACTTCAATTTTTAAAATCTACCAAAAAAATAAAAATAAAAATGAATTGCATTGATTAGTATAGCCCCACTAATTAACAGCCACAATTTAAAAGAAAAAGAAAAAAATAATTCTCTCATCATTCGACAAACAATTTACAAATTAATATTCATAACTTCCATCAATTCAAGATTTATTATATTCATAACCTCCATCAATTCATTTTTTTTTATTATGGTAGATTTTAAAAATTGAATAATTTTCATTAATATTTTTATTTTTATAAAAAATAATTAAAAAAATACTCCCTCTGTCCCACCTCAATTGTCCCACTTTCCTTTTTCGTTCGTCCCACCTCAATTGTCTCATTACTTAAAAAGGCAATTTTTTCACACTCAATAATAAAATATTAATTCCACTCTACTTACTTTACACTCACACTCCTTGGTTACTGTGCCCGGTCAACCCGGGACAATTCAGTCGGGACGAGGGAGTAGTAGATTTTAAAATTTGAGGTTAAAATAATAATTTTCATTGATATTTTTATTTTATAATAATTAATAATCTATATTGAGAAATTATGGCTGTATTTAGAATTACTCAATTTGTGGCTATGTTCAGAAAATATAATTATATTTTAAAAAGGGTAAAATAGTAATATATATATTTTAAAATGTGAATGAGATTGTGTTGAGTAAAATTGTGGCTGTGTTTAGAATTACCCTATATAGATTACAATGTTACATATTTCCTTTCTTGAAAAATTGATGAAAATCAAATAATAGTGAAATGATTATAGAATGTTTTACCTATTAATTAATGAACTGAATAGGTAAATTAATGAATAATTAATGCAACTGAATCTTTCCATATATTGTCTCCGGTATTGTTTTAATATAGATATAGATATAGATATAGATATAAATTTGTTTTATTTAATCCAAGATAACTGAGGATTAGATTTTGTTTTCCTCCTATAAATAGGATTTGTTATTCATATCTTATATTCACCTTTCAATTTTTAGTTTAATAAAATCATGACTTTATTTCTCCAATTCTCAGAGCTTATGAATCATGTAGATTACCTTGAAAATTCTCTAATAACTTATCAATCAGACTTTCACATCCATTTGTAGCATTTTGATTATTATATTCATTGTTGTTAAGATGAGTTGTTTATTGGGTCGTATGAGTTTGTTTCGTCCTTATTAGCACTTCTCTCATTGTCAACTTCAAAAGTGCTAAATTTCCATCCATATCCGTTTCTCGCTTCCACATCATATCAACTATATTCCTGAGCTACGATACTTATCATACCATGGATCGTATCAAGTAGTCAATACTTCAATCTATTTAAGACTCCAACCACTTATATAACTATTATTAAGATTTCCATATAAAAGTCTTAAGATGTACTCCCTCCGTCCCACTTCAATTGTCCACCTTTCCTTTTTTGTCCGTCCCATTTAATTGTCCACTTACTTAAAATGGAAAAATAATACCCACTCACTAATAAAATACTAATTTCCTCTATCTCTACTCGCATTGGTTATTGTGCCAAAAGCAAAGTGGACAATTCATATGGGACGGAGGGAGTAATATAATATGAGGGGAAATCTGAAATAGCAAAAATTATAAAGCAAAACCAATGTATAGCAACTCTCATGAAAAACTCCACAAAATAGCAAAAGTGTACTTTTTATGTTAAAATGTCTTAATCACAACATCACTTTTCTTGATTCTTGTGAAATCAATAACCGATTAATTGTTTATATTTTTTTTGACACAACTCAATTTTTTATTTATTTTCAGAGAAGTACAAATAATTAAATCTAATATTTGCTGTTCAATGTTTAAAATTCGGCTGGAAATGCACATCCAGTTGGAACTCGAATAAATCCAGCTGGAAGTCGGGTTTAAATATATTAAATCATATTCTGCAAAATCGAAAAAAATATATTTCATAAATCCTTGGGTTGATTAAATATAATAATCCGGATGGAAGTGAAAATTAAATTTGGCTGGAAATATGTCAACCAGCTGGAAGTCGAATAAAATCCGGATGGAAATCGAATTTAAAATATATTAAAAAGAAAAAAAAAACAATTCTAATTCTAATGCTATTATATTCAAAATATCATTTATTGTTCATTTCAAAATTAATCACGAGAAGAAAACAAAGCAATAAAGGGAACAAAAGTTGTCCACCTAATCTGCGTTATGGATTGCATTTACCATGTGTTATTAATATTATTTAGTAAAATATTAGTATATATTTGTTTATTTTATTTCTATTTTTAAATTAAAATATAAGATTTTATAAATTAAATTTTATGAAGTCTACTTATATTGGCCAATTGAATTAAAAATAATTTCATAAATCATGATCTTATGAGAAAAACAGTTGCAAAAACGGATACATACTTTCATCACAATTTCATAAAATTAATCCATCATTATTAAAACGGGACAATTAGATAGATAAATAAATGTCAATTTTCAATCATTTTATAAAATCAACTCTTAAAATATCCTTACTATTATACTTTATTTTATTTATCATTTTAACCAATTAATATAAGATATATGAATACTCTTCTTATCAAAAAATGGTTCATATAATTTTAATCATAAATAGCAAATAATTTTTTTTTTAAATAAAATATATTAAATCCAGATTTAATTCAAATAATTTTTTTTTTGAAATTGAGCTGGAAGTTAAACAATCTAGCTGGAAGTCGATTAATTGAGCTGGAACTCGAAAAATCCGAATGGCAGTCGGATTTAAAATATATTAAATCCAGATTTAATTCAAATAATTTTTTTTAAAACTGGGCTGGAAGTTGAACAATCCAGCTGGAAGTCAATTAATTGAGCTGGAACTCGAAAAATCTGGATGGAAGTCGGATTTAAAATATATTTAATTCAAATAATTTTTTTTTTGAAATTGGGCCGGAAGTTGAACAATCCAGCTGGAAGTCGATTAATTGAGCTGGAACTCGAAAAATCCGGATGGAAGTCGGATTTTAAATATATTAAATCCACATTTAATTCAAATAATATTTATTGAAATTGGGATGGAAGTTCAACAATCCAGCTGGAATTCGGTCAATTGAGATGGAAGTCAAACAATCTAGCTGGAATTCGGATTTTGTTTAATAAAATAATCAAATAGTTGGACTTTTCGCACAAATCGATAAAAATGATTGGGAGATTGAGACATTGTTGATAGAAAAAGTACATTTTTGCTATTTTGTGGAGTTTTTCATAAGGGGTGCTATTATTTGAATGTGTTTTATAACTTTTGTTATTTAAAATTATTCCCTCATATAATATTAATGGTGAATATTGTTAGGTGTGTCCATGGTGAATAGTCATATAATACAAACAAATAACTATACTTAGGCAAAGCAAAATAGCACATTCCACTATTACACAGAAATAAGAAATACATATACACCATAAGTGTGTATTTATTCATAAGTAATATCTTACATAGCTAGTAATTTTGCTTGAAGCAAAACCTACTTACTTAGTTCTTTGGCTCAGGCTCAGAATCCGCCTTCTCACCACCATCACTGCTGCGCCGGCGGCCGACAGCGGTTGCGATAATCACATCGTCTTTTTTTAGGTTTATTTTCCGGCGGCCGACAGATGTTGCGATAATCACATCGTCTATTTCCCGGCGGAGCGGAAGGGTTGAGCGGATTGAAGGGTAAAGTTGGAAGCAAACCACGTGTTCACTCTTAGTAAAGTTGCTTGATTGTATTTAACATATTACTTGAATGCTAATATAGCATTCGAGCAACGTAGTAAACATAAATGAGACTTTTTCTTACCTAAATCACTCCCTACGTGTATAAATTGTAAATTTCCAATTTTACTAAGATTTAGATGAATGTGAAAACTCGTGTATATGCAAACTTGATCATGTAGTTTAAAAACATATTTCTTTTCACAATATGCCACATAAGTTGAGCTTAATTTACTACTCCCCTGTACTGGTGGAATTTGTCCACTTACCAAATCGGGCGTCTCAACCGAATTAACCCATTTTTTAAAATGATAATTTTTTCACACCCAACAATAAAATATTAATTATACTTATAATACTCACAATCCTTAATTCTCGTGCCGAAAAGAAGAGGATTATTTCTATCGGGACGGAGGGAATATATTTTTATGAAGAAACTGCTTGCCTGGATGGACGACGACATCTGTAGCCTCTGCAAGTTCTCTAGCTGTAGCAATATTTGATGAAATCAGAAGATTCAGAGCTAAGAAAAGACTTAGCAAAACTGTCGATTTGGAACCCATAATTTCCTTTTGAGTTATGAAAATATATTGATGAGTTTTTTTAAAAATTTTGCATGAAAATCTTCAAGCCATGGCTGTGTATTTATTGACAAATCTTGATGCAATGAGCAGGCAATGATTTAGTTGGTTGTTGAAGGTATCTTTCGACAATATTAATGCCTCTAATAAATTAGTCTTGTTTAGGAATCCAATCAAATACCCTACCCTAACAAATTAAACAATGAGCAGGCAATGATTTAGTTGGTTGTTGAAGGTATCTTTCGACAATATTAATGCCTCTAATAAATTAGTCTTGTTTAGGAATCCAATCAAATACCCTACCCTAACAAATTAAACAATAATACATTTATTTAAACTCACATACACAAACATTTTTCCAAGAAATTCGAACTCGTGATCTTTTGATCACAAGTAAAATTCTTTCACTACTACACCCTGAGTAAGAGACGTTAATAAAGAAAAGTTGATACTTAAAGTTGAATCAAGTATAAGTTTGGATTATTAAGCCTATTGTTTAGTTCTCAAACAAATTCAAGTTTGGATTATTAAGACTAGGATAAAAAGAGAAATGAACATTAGGTCATGGGTTCGAATTGCAGTATGAAAGCACTCTACCTATAATTAAAGTTATGAGTTCGAACTTTTATGAGCACATGTAGAATGTGTGTTTAAATTAATGTAAATTTTAAAAATAAAAATTAAAAGTAATACTCCAAAGCTAGTACTCCAATTTAAATCAGTGAAATATTAATAGTTATCCTAAATGAGTCTTCAAAAGATGTTTGGTATATTTTTAATTTTGATGATATATCAAAAATTAATAATCAACTAAAGTGTTTAGAGCTGATTCCATTAGATTGTAATTGATTTAGCCAAATAGTAATAGTTTAGGATCGATGAAGAACTGCAGTACTTGCAACTCAAATAATTGGATTAGTAAATGTTTATCTTTAAAAATAAATAGTAAATGTTCATTTAAGTAAAGGGTACCCCTAACTATAAGTTTAGGACCATTTAAAGTAAAACTAGTTAATTCAATAAACTCTATTTGAACAAACAAAACCTTATTATATATTAATTGTATGCTAAAATGTTAGTATTGGTTATATGAGTAGACAATACTTCAATTTCAATCTATTTAAGACTCCACACATAGTATAATACCATTTAATTTATATATTATATCAAGTTATAGTGTAATACAATTAATGTTCACAATATTTTTATAATATTTAAATGTATGCTTTATACAATTAGTGTTACTTTTCTGTTTTAAATTTTGTCAACTATCTAAACATTGACATATAATATTGAATAACAAAACTTATAATTAAGGTAATTGTATTTCATTATAAATCATTTCTATGAGCTCATTTCCATAATAATATTATATAATAGTATTAAATTTCTCCGCATTATCAATTGTTCACGTCTGACTCTAGAATTATTTCATAAATATATAAATTATTTGTTTTCACAAAATATTTTTTTTAGGAGTTTTATCGATCTAGGACCCGAAAGATACTTTAATTATTGATTCAGGATCCGAAAGATTAATTCTCAATTCAGGACCTGAAAGATTAAAAAAATTCTCAATCCAGGACCCGAAAGATCATACAATTTTCAATCCAGGACCTCAATATCAGGTCCTAGATTGAGAATTGTTTGATCTTTCAGGTCCTGAATTGACAATTCATCTTTCGGATCCGAAATTGATAATTAAACTATCTTTTGGGTCCTGAAACGACAATTCTCCCCTTTTTTTTTTAAATAAAAAATACACAATTTTTTAACTATGATTGTTAAATTAGCATCCCAAACTATCAAACCAACCGAACGAAACCAAATCATATTAAAATTGTTTGGCGTTTGGTTTGGAAGATACTCCCTCTGTCCCGCCAGATTAGTCCATATTTCCATTTTCGTCTGTCCCACCAGATTAGTCCACTTTCCTAAAATGGAAAAAAATCTCCTCACATCAATAAAATATTAATTCCACTACACTCACAAATATTGATTTCTGTGCCGAAACCAAATTGGACTAATCTAATGGGACGGAGGGAGTATTTGGTTTGAAAAATTTTCAAACAGTAACTAATGATTCCCACATAAAAGCTTTGATCGAATACTCTTATTTTATTAAAAAAAAATTAAATAAAATAAAAACGATTGTTGAGCCGTCAAATCATGGGCCATAGTGATATTTTTCTACAAATAATTATTACATGAGAGAGAGAGAGAGCTAATCTCCTTCTCCTTGTGTTTGAATGTTGGGCCAGCCTTGATCTGCCTGCGACTTCACAAACTCAGCCAGCAGTTTGATCTCATCTTCTCGCAGCCGAGCTCCAAACGTGCATTGACCTCTTGGACTGCACCTCTCACCAAACCCCTACACCAACACACCCACACCCCCATGTGTTTTTACCGAAATTGGTGGAGTGACGATCTCGTGATTGAAACCAAAACGGAAACTTACCGGCATTCTCCCTTTCCCGTAGTATGTAACTCGATAAATCTCCTCCTCGGTATCAACTCCATTTCTACACCACACAATCACACACCTCAGCTAACAACTTTTATCTCATCATCACTCAAACAATAGTATCATGTTTGTTACCTTTGAAGATCATTCAAGAATAGAGTGGCCCCCTGCAAAATGCAGTCAGATTAGTCTGAGAAAGCACTGAAATGGTTTATATGTGCAGCTGAGAGTGAAGCCTTAGCTCACAGGCTGTATTATGTTTCCTCCGGCAACATGGCATCCGATGCAAGCCCGCCGGAACAAGGTGGCTCCTTTCTCAACATCTACTGTTTGTCCCAACGACACTGCATATAATCTTGGATTACACCATAAACAGCTAGTTTTCTCATATAATCTGTTTATAGATTATCGAAAAGTAGTACGTGTAACGACAGATGTGGACAGATAACCCGAGCTTCGAAGAGATTAACCATGAGGTTGCAGTAGTTGGGTGGTCTTACCAGGGGGGTTGGAGATGGGAGATAAGGCGATAACTGCAGCCACAAAAGGTGGGGCCAGAAATCTCAGCAGCTTTACCTTATCTTGTTTGTGGAAGTTGCCATTTGCTTCATGCTTCACCAAGATCTTGAATTTCTTCCTCTGTAAAACCTGAAATTCACAAAACTCAAGCACAGCTAGCACAATTCTACATATTTAATCAAGATATGGAAAGAATTAGGTACCTGTTTCGAGAGAGACGAAGCGCTGCTAGGCACCACTGATGCTAGTTGCATATTTTTCCCTGTCAGTGATATGAGAACTCGTGATATCATCATAAATATGTTCACTTTATGGCCTGCAACATCTATAATGAGATCTGATTCGGGCTGGACCCGATCCAGGTCTGACCCGAAATAGACCATGCACTAGTACTGTTGTACATCCTTCATCATCAACAACAGCATTCACAAACAAAAGCAAATTTCCTCAATTATTACTTCATCATATACACAATTTGATCTGTTTCGAGTCCATACAATTATACGAACAACATAAATAGGGCCGGAAAACAGTGAGGATTCCCAACAGAAGCATCTGTAATCTGTTTCACCTGCCAACTGAGTTCTAGAATGTAAGATGGACTTGTTTCATGCTTCAACAACTGATATAGGCGAGGAGAGCTTGGAACCGATATGGGTGAGAAACTCGCTATAGTGAATCGGATTGCTTTCTTCTCTTGGGTTCACATTCGCCTAACTGTAAAGAAACTGCAAGATCTCCTTC
This sequence comes from Plectranthus barbatus, assembly GCA_026898455.1. Classification (NCBI taxonomy): domain Eukaryota; kingdom Viridiplantae; phylum Streptophyta; class Magnoliopsida; order Lamiales; family Lamiaceae; genus Plectranthus; species Plectranthus barbatus. The sequence goes on from JAPKLW010001547.1 coordinate 155,287, forward strand.
AGATTCATCTCTTAACAGTGAAAGGCTTTTCAAGACTGTCCTTTCTCCCTGTTCGTGGTTATTTGAAAGAGATTTGCGAGAAAAACTTGTGATGAATTGGTGTTCGACACTGGGAACCACCCCACAGCCACCTTCAATGTGAAACTCATCACCTATGGATGGAGGCGATAACACCTGATGAGAATCATCGTTGGCACAAACTTGCAGAATCTTTGGAGTAACTAGTCCAGAGTTTTCTTGAAGATGTGTGTTGGTCTGCTCAAGCGGAGAGCATTCCCCGACGATGGAGTTGACTCTTGGTGCTGATGCATAACTCTGTTCTAGCAATGCAACTATTTGGCAATATAAGAGAGAGAGAGAAATGCAGTCAGAGAAGAACACAAGGACAAATATAGACATTCTGTAAAGTGTATGGATCATACATCGTCATCATGCTCTATTAGAAACACATCTTCATCAAATATTTAAGTAAAACAAATATTTTGCATCTGGTTTTAAGAAATCAGTTGCAAGTAGCAAATGAAACAGAGAATCTGATTGCAGTGAATTAATTCATAGTTGTTGGAAGCACAAACCTCGAAGCCCTTCTGCAGATGTGACAAGATCAAGTTCCAAGAGATCAAGAAGACGTCCTAAATCAACCCCACTGGTCCAATTTTCTGGAGGTTGACCACCTTTCAGTTTCAACCGGCCACGATTAGCTGTTCCACCCCAAATGATACCAACAGGTTGGGGTTTCTCACCATCTTGATTCGTCAGTAGGATAAGGCTTCCGCTATCACCTTCAAGGTCGAAAGTCTGTTGATTCTCTCCAACAACGAGAAAATCGGTGAAGAAACATATCCCTTTCTCATCGTTGTACTCAAGAGAATAGGCCATTATGGTCCCAGTTGTCAAGCCAGAGCTCCTTCCAACTTTTACAACTTGCCTTCCAACAAGACAGCCAATAGGAGACTGCAAGTCTATTCCATAAACATCGCCAATTTCACCAACACCCTTCACTACTGTGGTTACATTGGCCATGTCAAAATCTTCAGCAAAAGGAATGAAGGCACCATCAGCACGAACAAATGTCTCTGCATGATAGAAGCAATGTAAAAATGTTAAAGAGTGTCCCACAACTACAATCAAGAAACAGAAACACATCACCCAAGCATGAAAGTGAGGCTTAATTTCCCAGATTTCCCAGATTTTTATGCCTTCTGCTGTAACTTAATTTCTTTTGTCTCTTGAGAGCTTCGGCATAACTAATCTCACTTTCTCAAGTATCATCTAAAAGCAGCATGCTTAGGTATCATACAGCAGATTATTTCACAGTAATCATATGCACACTGGGTGTGTTACCTGGGTTAGTTCCAGCAAAGATGCCATACCAAAGATCATCATTGACGAATGATGTAGCCCTTTCCACAGCACCTAAATATACCCCTGGCCCAAGATTAGGGGGCAGTGGATGAAACATCTTTTGACTTGGGTAGTCAAGATCAACTGCAACATGCCGATTAGTTAGGAAACCGACTTGCTTATTTCCTGTCCTGCTTTGGACAATGGCACCCAGTGTTCCATAAGTTCCCTGGCTAGCAACCTCAAACATGCAGGGAAGTTACTAAATAACTGAACAGAAAATGAGGACCTAAATAGAGTAAGCGAAGACGAAATGCAATGCTACTTCAAACAACATGTAGCGACACCTCTAGTAAACTTTAACTAGACGGACTGAACAGGAAACATCAGAGTATTGTAATCAATTTGAGACAAAATATGCTACCTGGGAACCTGATCCAATACAAGGATCACTTCCACCAAAGCAATCAACAAGTTCTGTGTGGAGTTGTTGTGTTGGGGTTGCTGCAGGTGCTCCATAATAGGAAAACTCGACGACATCAACTTCACACCATACACCTCCAGGTCCCTGCAAAATATCACAAAGAACTGAAAACACAAGGATGTTGTAAAAGACAATCATAACAAGTTTCACGATTTTAAAATCTCAGATTGGATATATAGACTACACCACATAATTTCTTGAACAATCATTGTAAAAAATCTTTGAAATGTTACATTAACAGTATCATTTCATGAATTATATACAAGAAGCTAATGAGGAATACATCGTATACTTGTGTATCGACATAGCAGCTTCACGAAAGGTTGGAATCAGAATTGTATCAAACTAAAGACATAAACAGCAGGGGAGAAAAAACCTCAAGAGCATTAGGCAGGCAGTAGGCAGGGCGCAGCCAATTCCTGTGAACTTTTCTAGCGACAAAGACAAGTATAGCTGGTATATCTGTCAACAAACCCCTTCTAATCCTAAAACCAACTGCAGTGCCCAGACTAACGAGTCGCAAAATCTTGCTATGAAATGCCCTAATGGTCATCAGTTCAAGCAATGTAGTAGCCCGCAACCCTTTTGGACGACCAAGGGTTTCAGGTAAAACCCCTTTCTGAAGATTCCCAAAGTAATGTTCCCTATCTTCTGCACATGAGGCTATCCGGGAAGCAGGCCATGAAAAGTAAGCAGCATTGCTCTCAGAGAGCTGGCCACCTGATGCAAAGGCTTGTGGTTGTGGTGTCAGACTTGATCCAGGAAGATTGAGATCGTTGCAGTAATTCCTTTCCAAATCAAGTGCTGATTCCTCAGACCCGGAAGATCCAGAGTTATGGGCCCTTGAACCCATTTTAGCCGCATTCAGATCCATGAGTTAGCTTCACTGCAAGTAATGAACAGAAGTCATAAAACTAGTCTTCAACAGTTTTCAAAACATATTATGGCCATAGAAGCTAATAAAACAAAATATGGAAGTCAAATAAGAAGATTGAAGGTTTATAGTTTCAACATAACACTGTAGCAACCAATATTCAAGAGAAGGGCTAAGGACATCAAGTTATGTCAACAAGATAACCAAGGACAAAGCAACTTTTGAACATTAAAACAAGGATCCGCATCCTGTTTGGCAAAGAATCTTACCATAGTAACACAGCAAGGTGAGGTTCCTACCGCATCCATGTGAGAAATCTTCATGATACTATCTAAGTAAAGCAATCATCATTATCCCCTGAGAAAATATCAGCAACAAGAAAAGCCAAAAAATAGTAAATACATAAGAGAAGCGTGTTGATTGATTAATGCTATCAATTTCAGGTGAATAAAATCTTGAGACTAATATGACCAATATTAGTTACAACCCAAAATTGAACGGTTGAAACAATGGGATAGAGGATAATTCTCAAGTCCAGCAAGGTAAAATATCAATATAATACATTCTCTATTAACGTATACAGTCCGACCTGAAGAACAATCATAATAATCCCAACCCTAAAGGATGAGCCACATCACTGCAGCACAAAATACAGAAAACTAAAAATTTAATCTTGAATGCAAATTCAAAGGAAAGATAACCGGTGAACAGCCCAGAAAGTTTGAATACCCTTAAACGGATACGCTTATATACAATCATCTTCTGGGTCAATCAGTCAACACATTCAGATAGAAACCATAATCAAGAAAGTGTCAAGAAAAATACAGTAGATGATGACGGTAAGCTTATTGACTTTGTTTTTCTGAGAGTCCACTCTTTCAGTGTGCTTCCGTGTGACAGAGAGAGGACGTTGTTATGAGGGAAAGCTATAATTACTTATTTAGAAAGAACTGCTGTTTTTAGAAAGAACATTGACAATTCTGCATTATAAAACTCATAAAAATTATCGACTCAGCAAACAGATAATAATATTCAAAAAAATAAACGTTTTCCCTTTTGCTGTCCCCTATCACTCTCAATAGTCTTCTTTTTGGCCACTCATCATGATTTAGGTGATCAAATAATTGATGGAGTATGAGAAGATTTTAATGGTTGAAAAAGAGGGTGAGGCGCAAAGGATAACTATTTTTCTTTGGATTCCACTGAGATTATAGGGTTTTTTGTGGGGATTATGGGCCCATATATATGCTCCCCAAAAGTTGCGCATTTGCTCCTAATTAATTCATTTCCCAGCTATCAAAATTCATAAGCTGTGGAGATCATGGCAAGAGCTCCTGCATTTCTTCTCCAGCAACTTTGTAGCATACTGCAAATTTTTTTTATTCAAAAGAAAGTTTCACCATCAAATTCCTCCCCTTTTCCACCATTACCAATTACACAAAGCAAAAGCAGGGTGCCAAATTCATCAACTCCAGATTGCCTCCCTATTTCAATTAATTATTTCTAATTCAGAAAGTAAATCTAACCGGCAGTTTAAACACTCGGACTGAGATCATTTTGGAATTACTGGTGAAAAAACTAGCAAATACCTTTTCAGAAGCATTGAGATCTGGCCGAAGCACCTTACCTTCAAAAATCACGCTCGCCATTCCCCCTCCATTGACGATACTGCAAAGCTAATTATTGCTTCTAGGGCTATCTCCACAGTTAGAACACGACGAGCTCCGAAATGACCCCTACCTGGAGCTCTTTCCCACGCGATCGCGTCATATCGTGCGGCACTGAGTGGTGGTGTCTGTGTGCTTGAGAGAGATATAGAGAGAGAGAGAGGGGGGAGACAGAGAGGGACTGCTGTCACTATCTTTTCATTATCTTCTCCCGCTATTGTCACTTGATTGTTGATTCATCTCTACACGTTGCGTCAATCATCGCATCATCATCATCATCATCATCATCGCTTTCAACTTCTTCCATTTCCAATTCTCTCCAGCTATCAACTGCTGTTTTTCGCCTGCGAATGGATTCTGAAACTTCTCAATTTAATGGAGCAGAAATATATTTTTTTAACTTCAGTTAGTGAATATTTATAAATAATTTAATATTTAATTAAATGAAATTCAAGTTTGAGCTTTCAAGATTTGGGAACCTTATCAAATTCAAGCTCAAATGGAGCCTTAAATAATTTAGTAAAGTTATCAATTGGATCAACCTATGATTTTCGGGTTAGAACTATCCAATTATGAATTATTTGGTTCAGGTTAAATTAAAATAAGATTTTTCGAACTAAAAATTTCGACCATAATTCTAGTCTATCCTGCGAACGAGTTTATGAATTATTTTTTATGATATTAAATATTTCACGCTTAAAAAATATTTAAATAATAAAATATGTACAATGCACAAAATATATATTTTATCTTATCAAGATTTTCAAAACAAATCACAATTTTTATGTATTCTTACATTTGAATATTAATAATATATTGTTTTACTATTTTATCAATATTTATATATCTTAACTTCATGATTAAATAATTCTCAACAATCTATTTATTTACTATAAGCCATATATATATTATATAATATAACTTAATACTTAATCAAGAGTTGTGATATTAAGTAATATAGTAAGTTTTGAAATATAATTATGAAAAAAAATTATTTATAAAAAAATAATTAAATTGATCGGGTTAACCCATCAATTTTCGGATTTGGCCTTATCAAACCTTGGAATACACGATCTTAGGCTATTCAATTAAATTTTTTTTTTGACAAATATCTCATTTCTAACTCGTATTTTAACTCGAATTAATCCAACTAACCCAAAGATTTCGGACTAAATTAATATTCCTACAACTGGACAACATATATAATCGAATTCCAAATAGCAAGGTGGCCAATTAATGATTAGGTTCCTTGACAAATGTATAGAGAGGGAGGCCCTTTGCTTTTTCCATATGTGGGCCATGTACGGACTGGGGCCATCAGATAAGGCCAGTTGTTGGGCCGAAAGGCCCACCATTTTTAACGTTAATATGGAAATAAGCTAAAATAAGGTAACAACTAACAACAACTCATCCAAAATTTCCGGATTTGAATGTTACTCTCTATTCGTTCTATACAAGTAGTTTCATTTGCTTTTGGTACAGTTACTAATATTTATGAGTGCAGTGAAATTAATATTTTATTGATGTGTGTGAAAAAAGTTACTATTTTAAGAAACGGGACAATTTTACGGGACAAATAAAAATAGAAAATGGGATTACTTCTACGAGACGGAAGGAGTATTAGTTTCGGGTTATTGTTTTGTAAGAGTTTAGGAAATTCTAAATTTGAAATATTAAAAAACGCTCTAATGCTCAGTATAGACACGTATTAATGTGCTCACGAATGATTATGATAATAACTAAAATTGGCCTATTGCTAATGATATATTACTATATTAATATGTGATATTAACATGTGGCCTGCTTTTGAAATATTAATATTTTGTGATAAAATGTCAAGTTAATCTTCCCTTTTCTTTCAATTAAAAATGTTGAGAAAAAAAGCTAAATCTTAGAGGTTCAAATGTAGGGGTATTTTTGTGGAAAAGGTGAATTTTGAGATGTTTTGTGTATTTTACCTAAATGAACTTACATAATTCTAATTGTTTTCAAGGTAAATAAGGGAAAATACCTTAAATTATTGACGTTTTCGGAATAATACTCCAATCTAATTCTGTAAGTTAAAAATATCACAATTTTTACATTTATTTATGAATTATACTCCGGTCTATTGATATTTTGGAAAAATACTACAATGTATTATTTATTAGTTAAAAACTAGTGTAACACTCGCGCGATGCATGAGAATTATATTTATTATAATCAATTAATTGTGTGTTATAAAATTATTTATTGACTTAAATTTATATTTGAATAATAACTAACAAATAAATAAAATGTATAAATTTAATATATATTGGTATTTACGTTGACTTTATAATTGATATTTTTAGTTGATCATTTTAAATTGTAAATTAATTTTTATTTAAATTAATTGACACATAAATTATGTGTAATAGTTTATTTTATAAATCTTTATAAATATTACGAACAATAAGATATGAATTCTTGCCTTTTATTTTTTATTTAATTTAATATCTTTTTTGTGGATAATATTTTCTAAATAATTCCCTTGAATATCTATAGAAAAATAGAGAATTATTCGAAGAATTATAGTTAGTAGACATTTGAAAATCATTTGGTCAATTTATCTTGGGATATTATAGACAAATCATTATCGGCTAGTCCAACTCGTTCATATATTTTTTTAAATTTTTAGAGATAATAATATTGTTTGAGTTCTCTAAGATTCAATAATTTATAAATCATCATTTGGGTCTCAGAAAATTAATCCGATAATTTCTCATTCTTCAGTATTTTAAGTTGGTTGATTTATATTAATCTATTAATTTAATAGAACATAAAATTTTACATTTTTATAACTTTACATGATATTTTAATCAATTATTTTTTCACAATAAGTCAATTTAGTTGTTGAAATGTATCAAAATTCTAAAAATAAATAATAAATTAAAATTTATATATTTATATTTTTTTAAACATAAATTAATTATAATTTATATATTTAGAAAATATATTAAACTAAGATAAATTGTAATATCATGTTCGGCTAATTACTACAAAAATAATTTGATTTGGGAATTTTCTCAAATATATAACAATATATAATAAAGTAATATATATAATGTTATACAATTACAATGTTATTATATATGGTATCATTCACTTCATTATTAATTAACTAAATAGTTTATTTAATGAAACACAAACATACTATATATTGTTTACGATTTTGTTTTAATATATATATAGATATAGATACCTAAAATTTTAATTTCGTTTATGAATTATATCAAAACGAGAAATATTGTTGGCTCACACAAAGATGACAATCAAAACAACTATCTCCGTCCGTATTAAATTTAATGTACTAAACAATTAATGTTTACTATATATTCTGAAAAGTATTTAAACTTTATGTTTTGCTCTTTTTTTTTGTTTCCTTCGGTTGGTGTAACGTTTAATCCAAACGAATGTGCATACATTTCGATACAAGATCATACGTCAAAACACGCATTGAAAGAACAAAAATAAGGAATTAAAGCACCCGAAGGAAAAAAAAAAGACCATAACATGAAGTTTTAAATAATTTTCAGAAGATAAATGCATTTGAATATATAACAAATATTGATTGTTTAGTATATTAAATTTAACACGGACGAAGATAGTTGTTTTGACTGTCATTTTTGTGTGAGCCAATAATATTTCTTGTTTTGGTACAATTCATAAACAAAATTAAAGACTGAAGTATACATAGGGGTATTTTCCCAAAATATAAATAGATCAGGGTATATTTATAAATGAGAGTAAAGATTTGAGTATTTTTAATTTATAAAAATGTATTGGGATATTTTTTTGAAAACGTCAATAATTTAGGGTATTTTTTCCTATTTATCTTTGTTTTAAATGAAGTAGCTATGTATTATGTGTAACACCCCCTTCTAGCCTTCCCAGCAAGAGGCGAGTTACAGTCATGGGTTTTCAGTCTCAAATCAAATTTAATAACCATGAAAATAAACTTAAAATAACTTCCATAGAAATAAAGGTTAATATTTCAAAAGCAATTACAATGGGAAGGAAAACAACTGATCAGAGTTGTGCAACGTGTATGCTAAGCGTGGTGTGATATGCATATGAGGATGCATATCACAGAACCTTTTCAAAATCTGTACAAATGGCTCCGTCTTTACACCCTGCACCTCCTCATCCTTTGCTTTCAACCTGCACGTTTTAGAAATAACGCGAGGGGCTGAGTACTTTCGTACCCCGTGGAAACATGCCCGAAAAATACAGTTTTTTTTTTGAGCGGTAAAACGAAAATAATTCATTCAACAACATCAGCTTCCAAACTACGCCTAAGCGTATTCGGAATGTTTACAGACATGTCAACAATGCCTCGATGAGTACAAGTTAAAACAGCAATTTCATGAGCTACACAATTTTGAGTTCTAGGAACCCAATGGAACTTCACCTCCATATTAAGACTAAGATGCAAAATATCAGAAATAATAGTGCCTAAAGGACTTCTAGGAATAACTCTATTCACAATCTTAAAAATCAAGGATTGACTATCCGACTCAAAAACAACTTCGTGGTAGCCTTCAAGATGTGCACTGATCATGCCTTTAAGACAAGCAAGAGCTTCTCCCGTATCAACACAATCGCAAAAAGGAAGGAACTCATAAACGAACTTGAGAGGGATACCTCTGTAGTCGCGGAACACACCCCCTAGACCTGTTGCTCCCCCAGAATCCGTAGAAATGTCGGAGTTGAATTTGATCCATCCAAATGCAGGAGGTTGCCATCTATCGTGGGAGTGCCCCCGGGGCTGGGAGGAGAGGACAACCTCGTTGGCCTCTTGGAACTCATGGAGAGAGCTCAGAGCAGCTGTAAAGCACTCTTGATGAGGAATAATCCGCCACTGAAAGATGAGAATATTTCTAGCCTTCCACAAAATCCATAACAGAGCAATAAAAAGCTCCACAACCTCAGCTTCCTTGTCATTTATGGTGAGCATAATCCAGTCCTGCAAGGATAAGTGATTTAGCGGGGGTTGAATGCGAAGGAAACAGGCCTGCCAAAAGAATGAGCTCCAGCTGCAATCACGAAGGGCATGTTCCACCGTTTCAACAGCATTTCCACACCGCTCGCACAGAGGATCCAAAGAAATTCCACGAGAGAGAAGTTTAGATTTAGATGGGAGGATACCCCGAAGACATCTCCAAGCAAAAATCCTCATTTTAGGAGGAATGTTAAGCTTCCAGAGCCACCGCCATTGGTCGGTATTATTGGATGACGAAGAAGGCTTCGATGATGAGGCATCTTTCAACTTCTTCGCCACCCAATAACCTGATCTAACAGTGTAGGAGCCGGTCTTAGTGTACTGCCATTGCAAACAGTCCTCCTGAGGTGAGATGTTGATCGGGATAGACAAAACAGCCCGAGCCAAATTGATGGGGAGAATGAGGTGAATCAGCTCGGTGTTCCAAGAAGTGCCATCATTTGAGATGAGGTCCCTCACATTGGTGATTTCCTGCAAAGATAAAGAAGAGGGGGAGGGAGGTGTGAGAGTGGAATGCCCTAGTATCCACTGATCATTCCAAACTGAGATAGAATTTCCGTTGCGCACAGTCCACCATCTTTAAGAATAGAGGTCCCGGCCAAAATACTCCGCCAAGTGAAGCTGGGGGCATGCCCAGTTTTTGCCTGAAGAAAAGAGTTCCTGGGGTAGTATCTTGCTTTCAAACTTCGAGCCAAAAGAGAGTTGGGAAAAGTGATTAATCTCCATCCCTGTTTAGCCAAAAATGCTTTGTTGAAACATTCAAGCTCCCGGAATCCTATACCACCCAGATCTTTAGACACACAAATAGAGTCCCATGAACACCAATGAACTCTTCTTTCGCAATTTTTTTGCCCCCACCAGAAGTTAGCCATAATCTGATTAAGTCTAGCAATCACACTCTGAGGCAGTTGGAAGCAACTCATGATGTAGGACGGAATTGATTGAGCCACAGATTTGATGAGGATCATCTTCCCCGCGTGAGATAGAGTCTTAACTTTCCAATTTTTGAGCTTCTTGAGGACTCTGTCCTCAATTGCACTAAAAATCTCTTTCTTTTTCCTTCCGATAGTGATAGGGAGCCCAAGATACATTCTATGTTTTTCAACTGTAGGAATGCCCCAAATAGAGCCAAATGAAGTAATCTTCTCTCTCGGGATGCTTCTACTAAAGGCCACTTCAGACTTATCAAAGTTAACACGTTGCCCCGAGGCCTGTGTATATTGATCAATTAGATCTTTAACAACCAGGATTTCCATTTCGTTTGCCCGACCAAAGATAAGACTGTCATCAGCAAAAAATAAATGGGAGATTTCAGGGGGGGCCTTGCACACTTTAGCCCCATGAAGGATTCCATTAAGTTCAGCTCGATGAATGAGAGCCGAGAAAGCTTCAGCACAAAATAAGAAAAAGTAGGGTGAGAGGGGGTCACCTTGCCGAAGACCACGGGTGGGTGTAAAACTGCTAGTTGGATTGCCATTTAAGAGAATAGAATAGGAAACAGTGGAAATGCATCTAAGGATGTTATCGACAAAAGGCTGGCAGAAACCTAACTGGGACATGATATTTGCAAGGAAGTTCCACTCAACTCTATCATAGGCCTTGGACATGTCAAGTTTAAGGGCAAAACTAGCGAGGCGAGGAGATTTGCTAGTTTTCATTGTATGAAAGATTTCGAAGGCCATGAGGGCATTATCAGTGATGAGGCGGCCGGGGACAAAAGCAGACTGAGCATGGTTAATAATAAGAGGAAGGAGGGGTTTAAGGCGGTTGGCTATGCACTTTGTAACAAGCTTCATAGCCACATTGCAAAGACTAATAGGCCGGAACTCCTGGGGTGTGGAAGGGGATTTGGATTTAGGGATGAGGATAATATTTGTGTGGTTGATTGGTGCAGGGGAGTGGCCATTGTTGAGGATGTTCAGCACCATCGGAATCAAATCAGCTGTTAAGGTGGACCAGAATTTAACATAGAATAAGGCAGGAAACCCGTCTGGTCCCGGTGCTTTGAGGGGGTGCATTTGTTTGAGTGCACCGATCACATCAGTTTCTTGGTACAAAGCAGTCAACTCTTCATTCATTGCAGTTGAGACTTTCGGCTGAATAGCCTCCAGGACCTCTTCAACCCTCATTGCCGATTCAGAAGTGAAGATGTTCTTGAAATAGTCAGAGAAAATATTACCAATAGAGAGCTCATCGTCTGTCCAAACTCCATACAGTTATAATATGAAAGTTATGCAACACACACAGATGAACATGGGGTTTTATTGAAAGAAACCATGTCATCGAAAACATTTTTATTTTGCACGTGCTATCTAACATGTTATTATATTTGTTTATCGAGGTGTAACTGGAAGCTGGCCCACTTCCAAGTTACGATGATTAGTCAGGAGTGATTTCACACTCAACCCACTATCATCTAAGTGCACTAATCTCGGAACATACAACATCGAGATCCGATCGTATTTAGAAAGAAAAGAAATACACAGCCTTATCCCCCTAGGGCTTCAGTACTCCAGCTAGGGGTGTGCACGGTTTGGCCAAAACTGGTCGAACCGGCCAAACCAAATTAATTTGGCCGATTTGGCTGGTTTGAAAAAAATGATTGGCCGGGTTGGTTTGAAAAATCTCAAACCGGATGATTTGGTTTGGCCGACGGTTTGAAGGATGAAACCGGATGTTTCGGCCGGACCGGCCGTATAAATAATATAATTTTAAATATAATAATGATAATAAAATATTATTTGATAGAAAACTAAAATATCAATTATATTGATATATATGTCCGATGCTTATATTCTTTGGAATTGTAACCTTATAAATCAACTTATATATAATTGTTTCTTGCAACCATAATATTATTTATTTATTACTTATCTCATATTTATAATTAATGACAAGCGATACATATTTATATTAGTTTTATTTTGTGTATCATTCTTTCATTAATTTCTAATAATAAAATAGATATACAAGTTTCATTTTTTTGTAATATTTGAAGTTGAATAATCTTCAAACTGTTTAAACCAGCCGAACCAAACCGTTTTAATATGGTTTGGCCGGTTTGGTTTGAAATAATTATTTGGCTGGTTTGGTTTGTGAAAATTTTAAACCGTACAAATTGGTTTGGTCCGTACTTTGCCCCTTAAACCGGCCAAACCGGACCGTGTACACCCCTAACTCCAGCTGAACAACCCGAGCTCATAAACAAGGTAAGGTTGCTAGCCTTCAATAATTGATTCATAAGACTAGCTCAAGAACCCAAAGTACTTGGTTCTCATCTTAATGATTGGACTCTCTGTTGATAGCAGTCAACAGAGGAACATATATAATAGCACAAAAATCTTTTTGCATAGCAATCAGTTAAAACAAAATATTTTCACACGTTTTGAAAATAAAGGCACATTTTTATTTTTATACTGAAATAGTTCCCACCTGGAGTATGCATTTCCAACAAAATGTCCGTTTGTTAATGTGGTTGAGCTTGATTCCTCCTTATCTCAATCTCCTACAACTATAATAATACTCAACTAATTAGGACGGACGTTCTAGGACACTTCTACTTAACAAATTCCAATTAACACATACTTCACCATCAATCCTCATGATTCAAACTTCGACCAATAAGCCTCAACCTTTGGTAAACAATATTAATCATATCCCAACCTTCATTTCATTAACCACCTTATACTTATGCTTAATCATGCTCCAATTTCTACCAATTTAATAAATCACATTCTAATTTCCCATCTTAAATTTCCACACAACAACGCATGTTCCTTAACCTAACATGCTCCTATAATTGAGTATTTAGCTCAAATAATTCCCAATCAACATTTCACATGTTCCACCCTCCAATTAACATGCTTCAACATCTCTTAATTGAAATAGAATTAAATCTAACTCTTGATTACAATAACCTACACCTTAAATATGATTAACATGCTTGGATAAACATATATTAAACTTAAAAATTGAGAATAACTTAAATTGGATCGAGACAAACACGAAAATCCAATTTTTCTCATCTCAGCCTGCCCATATCGATCTGAGACAGGGGGCATATCGACCCCCTGCAGGTCGATATGGATCGTCTTCTTCGGCAAAGATGCGCCCCGACAACTCATTTTATAGCCCGATCCAATCCTCTGATCTCACATTCAAGCACATAATCGAGGTCCCTAAACATCCTAGACCATAAATCTAGCCTCAAAACACGAAATAATGCAAGAAATGAGAGGTGGACGAGAGCTCACAGGAAAAGAGAACACGGCGGCAGCGGCGGCGAGAATCCGGTGTCCAAACTCGACTTGCAAGGTATAAAAATGTTCCCTAGAAGGTAAGGAACATGAATGTAAAAGCCATAGCTCGAGATATACGCACATGAACGAGATACAAAATCTGAAAATTGAAGTTACCACTTTCCGGTGGGCTAACTTCTCTCTACGATTTCTCTTCCGATATACGACCTCACGACGCGTACCAGGGCTTTAAAAAAACCTTGAAGCACGGGCTACGAAATGGTGGTGGTATCGTGTCCGGAGGTGCTCCGAGTCGGCCGGAATAAGGACGGAAAAGGAGGTGGCGAGAAGGGGGGGAAAGGATTTTAAGACTTCACCACAGTCCGGCGACCCTCCTTCTCTCCTCGATATCTCGCTCGATACTCCACTAATTGACGTCTACCTTAGCTTAAAACAAAGCTGAAAGAATAATCTTTCTGATGGCTGTGGTTTCTCGGTTTGAGGTGGCCGGAGTCAGCCGAAATTGGTCCGGGAAGATGGTGGCGTGAAAGGGGGTTTGGGGTTGGGAGGGCTGGGAATGGGTTTTACGGGGAGAGAGAAAGGGAGGGAGGAGAGAGAAAATGGAGTGAAAATGAAATTTCTCTCTTTTTTTTTATTTTTATATATTTCCCTTTTTCAAATAATCAAATTCCCAATATCTCATTTTCAAATAAATCATGTTTAATCTTCAAAATTAATATATCTCTCTATGGATTTCTGAAAATTAATCCGATTGATTCGTAACCTTCCAAATTTTATTCTGAGCATTTACTTAGCTCGATTTAGGCGATCGACCTTCCAAACTCGAGTTGCAAATTGAAATGCACTCTAGCTAATATTAAGTAATAAAAATAAATTATTACACAATTTGAAAACAAAATTATTTTACTTAAATAATTAAGCAATTAATTAGCTTAATTAATCTCGGGATATTACATTATGATTGATCAAGATGTTAAAAAAAATAGTTAAAACTATGGTATTTTTTTCTTTGAAAAAATTATGTATTTTTAGTCCCTTTCTCTTAATTACAGTAATAAGATTTTACCAGAAATTTTATTTTTTAGTAGAATATTATTGTAGCGATTTCATTAAAAAAGAAAAAAACAAAATCCTTGATACTCCTACATTTAATCCTAAATTAATAGCTTTAGGTTATTTTTTGAAGTTTTAGGTAAATTACTCCTACATATAATCCTAAATTAATAGCTTCATTTTCTAAATCTTTGGTTCCATATTTTACAAAATGTACAATATTGTGATTCATAGAATCAAAGACTTGATAGTTGATACTTCCATGTAAACCTTATGCATAGTATTTTATTCAAAATCTTTTATTAAAAGATTTGTATTACGTGACCTATCATGCTATCCAATATATATAAAAGCTCACGTACGTTGTTCTTGCTTGGGGTGTAGTGGTTAAAGCAAAATGTATATTCAAAATGAATATATATGCTATCAAATATATTCAAAATGTTCAATATTGTGATTTATAGAATTAAAGATTAATGTACACATATTAAAAAAAAAAAGCTCGTATACTCATAATTGGTGTAATAAAAAATTAAATATATCAAAAATAATTAATATTAACTTCTTCACTAATATTATATTATGCATATTATCGAATATTTGTGAGATGAAGGGCAGTTTTGTAAATTGAAAATCACCACTCATTATGCGCTGCATGATTTTCTCCCAATAATTTTATGGGCCGACCAAAATTAAAATTGTAGCCATTTGCGGCATAAATTATTTAAATAATTGAAAGAAAAAAGAAAAGGAAAAAAAAAACAGTAAACCCCGGTCCCACAATCTCCCTGCAGTCCGATATTGAACGGGACTCACCGCTTTCCGCCGCCGTGCACAGCTGCGGCCGGCTTCACCGTGCATTGGCCGAGTATCACCGCTGGATCGCGCAAGGTCAATCGCGTAAACCGCTCTTTCGCCGAGTGCGCGGTGGCGGTGGCCTGTCCTGAGGCGGCGCCCACCCTCTGCCCTGCTCCCAAGCGCCGCCAGTGCGAGCGAGCTAAACTCTTCCTCTCCGTCTGCCTATTCCAGATTCCAGCCATCGGACCGGATTCTAGAGAAACTCTGTTGAAGTTTAAATGTGTTGAGCATGGTGGTGAGAACGATATGGTG
>JAPKLW010001547.1:171110-182644 GCA_026898455.1 Plectranthus barbatus
CCCCCCGATCGTCGCATTGGCACGCAGCGCAGCATGTCCTGCGCTATCTTGCTTCATGTCCTTCTCGAGGGTTGTTCTACCGCAGCTCCGGAGACCTTACAATTCGAGCATACTGCGACGCGGACTGGGGTGCATGTCGCACCACTCGCCGATCCATTTCTGGATACTGTGTCTTCCTTGGAGAGAGCCTTATCTCTTGGAAAACCAAGAAACAATCTACTATCTCTTGCTCATCTGCCGAAGCCGAATACAGAGCCATGGGCACGACGGTTCATGAAGTTCAATGGATCGTCTACATGTTGGGTTTCTTTGGCGTTTCACCTAAGTTACCAATTCCCCTTTTCTGTGATAGCATGGCAGCTTTGCACATTACCATGAACCCGGTGTTTCACGAAAGAACGAAACATATTGAAATCGACTGCCACGTTGTGCGGGATGCCTTTAAATCAGGTTTGATTTCCCCCACACATGTTTCCTCAAAACTCCAAGCTGCAGACTTGCTTACGAAGGCTGTTTCCAGTTCAGTTTTCCATGCTCTTATTTCCAAGCTGAACTTGTGGGATGTTCAGCTTGAGGAGGGGGTGTTGAAGTTTAAATGTGTTGAGCATGGTGGTGAGAACGATATGGTGCAATGGAAGGGGAAGAAGAAGCCGATGAATATGGTTGCTGCCATGCTTACATATGTGAAGGATTTATATTTACACCACAAGAGACCTCCCTAGTTGTAGTTGACGTGTCATTTTTTTGGTTTGCTTTTGAGTTTATTTTTTGTGCTTAGCTGTTTTTTTGCCACGTCCTCTTAGCCTGCGTTTTTTGTATGTAAAGCAAAAAGTTGTACGAAGTTTGTTACGAGTGAATGAGAATCAATTTTGTTTTCCCTAATTTTCTCTCGTCTCCTCCATGATTTCTGCGCATCTTCTACAAACTCAACCAATTTCTCCGATCACGAGCTGCAGAATTTTCAATATATGTTTGGGATACACAATTTAGGGCTGAGAATCTTCTGATCAAATGTTTATCTGTGGCAATCTGGATGTGTGTTGTGATTTCTAGGGAAACAATGAGCGTAAATTCAGAATATCAGCATTGGATAATGAATGATGGTTGATCTCATTTGCATATATTTGCCCTCCCTCTCTCTAGTTCTTCGATTTCTTCTAGTTTCTGCATCTTTCCCTAAATATGAATGCCGATTTCCGCTTCATTCATCATTTTGCTCTATTTTGCTCTTTGAAGGAAAGGAGGTTTTCAATTTTCATCGTTGTAGCCAATAAATGAGGCGAAGGAACATAATTTGGGATGAAGCAACCAATCAAGAAAGGCAAAAGCTAGCTATCACTCTGCAAACACCATCAAGATTCAGGTTAATTTGTTCTGTTCACTTCTACCAACACATTTCCTTCATTCATCAAAACTCTCAAGAATTCATCCCATCAACTGTCTTTTATCTCTCTATTCAAGAACAGGTAATGCACAAAATGATAGGAGATCGTTTGATGGAGGCATGAGGTTTTTATATCACCATTTTTGTGTTAATGAAATTTATTTGAGTAAAATGGATCTTGTTTGGTAGATCTGCAAGAGAAAGCGATTATAGCGCTTCAAGGCCAGAAGTCGACACATTCTAAATCTAGCTTGGTTGGACATGATATTATACAGATCACAGATTTTACATTGACCATGTTTAGTAATGATCATGATAAAAACTGATGAATTTTTATCATGATATATACAGGTCGGGGTTCACTGTCTAATCCCGAACCGCTTTGGGTTTTTTGCTTTTTTTTTTTTTAAAAAAAAAGAGGCCAGAAGTGGACAACACTCACCAACTCTTTGTTTTTTGCTTTGCTGACACACAAACCACCAACATCCTTTGTTTTTTTTTTTTTTTTAACTGCAGTTTATTTATTTAAAAATGGGACTTGGTAGGTGATTTATTTAACTCCCCACCATACCTTGGTTTTTAGGTAAAACTTTATAGTATGAGGTCCCATTTTTGTAGCAATTGCAATTAGGTCCTCATAAATCTTATACATTCATAATCTCCCTAGGTTGTCCCACCAAACCAAACCATGGGTGATTTGTTTTGGACATAATAATTAGTGAAAACTGTTATTTTATCCTAAAGAATTGAGTTTTAATGAATATTCTCTCAACTTTTTAAGATAATCGATTTTTATCATATTTTTTTAATTTTGACTATAAATTTCATTCTACAAAACAAATAAAATTATGTTGTTGCTAATTCATACATTTTGTTTCACGTAGACACCACGTTAGCATCCACGTGAATATTTATTCATTTTTTAAAATTAAAGTATATCAAAACGACATTATTTTATTAAAAAATGAGAATCCCAAATTAAAATAGAAAATGAAGATGATGTGCCCTAAATCTCAGAACTTCCTTTTTAATTTGGAATTTTCAATTTTGAATGAAATAACGTCGTTTTGATAAGTTTAATTTAAAAATAAATAAATAAATATCAACGTGAATGCCAAAATACACGAATCAATAATAAATTAATGTTATTTATTTTGTAGGAAGAAATTCACTAACAATTATAAAAAATAGGATAAAATTGATTACTTTAAAAGATATGGGATAAAATTCATTAAAACTCAGCTTTATGGGATAAAATAAGTAAATTTTCCTAATAAGTAATAATCATTCATTAATCATTATATAATGTAGATAATAGTTTTAAGTCTTTTTATTTTATTTTATGAATATTCAAAAAAAATTTGTTGCTATTCTCAAAAATAGCAAGGTCCAAATTCGCAAATACTGTATCGGCGGGGGTTGTGGAGAAATTTTGATTCATAAACACAGATTTGCATCTTGATTTACCCTACCAACTTTCGTTAATTAAAGTGCCGTTTCCCAACTTTTCATACAAAATCTGATTATTTGACGCTCACGCAGTGAGAAGAGCGTGCCGGAGGATCCAGGTGGTTGAACCATGGCGTCGTGTTTGTGGGCAACAAGGGCTGCTTCGTATCTTAGGATCTCCGTTCCTTGCAGAGGTTTTGCAACCGGTAATGGTTATTTGCATAGCTAAACTGATTGCGATTATGTGTTTATTAATTTGATTCTTGATTACATCTGTGTTTGACGTTTATCTGATGGGAACGCGTTGATCTGTTGTTTTTGGTATGAAATATTTGATTTTTCATCATGGGATTTCGTTATTTTATCGCTGTGAGATCGTTTCTGCTTTGTTTATTGTTGTTCGTGTGCACTGGGAAACGTTGTGCTCTCTCTCTCTCTCTTGAATCTTTTGGAAATGGTGGTAGAGCCGTTCAGGTGCATTGTGAAATGTTGCATTTCCTTTATTGTTCATCGCTCATTTGTGGGCATTAGGGTTTAAATTTGATTGCAATTTATGTTGATCTTGCACATGTAGTTTTTGGTGTGGAATTCCATTGCTGAATGTTGAGTTTCTTGCAGTTATAGATTTAACTTCTCTGAGTGAAAATGTGCGTGTTTCTTTTTCATAATGCAGTTCTCAAGGATCTAAAATATGCGGATTCGCATGAATGGGTGAAAGTGGAAGGTAAGTCGGCTACTATAGGAATCACTGATCATGCTCAGGATCACTTAGGTGAAGTTGTGTATGTCGACCTTCCGGATGAGGGGTCTAAGGTTGAGCAAGGTGGAAGCTTCGGTGCTGTTGAAAGTGTCAAGGCGACCAGCGATATCAACTCGCCTGTTTCGGGGAAAGTGGTTGCAGTTAACACAAAGCTCAATGATTCTCCTGGTTTGGTGAGTCTTTCTGAAAACCAAACTCTGGTTTATGGCCTATTTTTGATTGTTAGTGTTCCCTATTTACATGATTGCATATTGTTCATGGATAAGTGATAACTACCTCTCCCACAATCTCTCTTAGGATGTAGTTTAGTTCGTAAGGAGCTTTGTTTTCCTCAATGCGAAAGGCCATATTTGGCTTTTTGATGGCTGAATTGGTAGAGAGCTAATGAAATAAAACACCTCATGTAGATAATTATCATAAGAAATGAATGTGAGACCCTGAAATGGAATTTGCAGTTTCATTAATCCGAATCTGTCATGGACTTGTTTGTAATTACACTAGTTGGTTTATAGAGTTAGTGTAGCACTGAGCAAGTGAAGAATCAACACTCTCTACTTTCTGCTAATGCATGAACTAGTATCCTAATATACTTGATCGATGTCTATGACAGTCTATGGATTAAGCTAACAATCCGTAGTCTGTTAATTCTACTTTTTGCCCTTATCAAAATTTTACGCCAGTTAAGTAGCTACTGGTTGCTATGTTTTTCGAATGATAAAACCTGCCATTGATTGTATAAATCTGGAACTCAGCTCCCATGTTTCCACAATGAGGGTACATGATAACTGAAATCAAAATGAATATCATCACTGTTTTCATTTTTCATATGCATATTGGGAAACACTCATTGATAAAAGAAAGAAACGTGACTGACTTCATCAAGAATTGCCACAATCTGCATTTCTCACCATATTATACTCTGTTTAACTTCACCATTTAGGTCAATTCGAGCCCCTACGAAGATGGATGGATCATAAAGGTGGAGTTGGAGAACGAGGGCGAACTCCTCTGCTTAATGGACCCTGATGGGTACACCACTTTCTGTGAGGAGGAAGATGCTAAGCACTGAGAAGTCTCACCTCTTCTTGCAGGGATATTATGTTGAAATTGAAGTTGAAGTCCATGGCTGAATTTTCTCTTTTCAATTTTCCTATTCTGTTTGAACTTTAAGGATGATGCTGATAAATGATTATCCTTTTTGTTATGCAATATCTCCACATGCCCAGATGCTGGTTAGTTTTAGAATAAACTTATCGTGTTTAGCCCTCGGTCGGGCTACCTGAATTATGATTCGATAAAAGCTTGTTAATTGTATCAATTTAACTCAGTGTTGATAGTATTAAACTCGTGAGTTCCTACTTTCTAGGCAATTTCATTAAGTAGTAATACAAATACAATCATTTTACAAGATAATAATAATACAAATGAGAGGCTAAATTTAAGAGTGATTCACTACGTTCTTTTTTTTTCTTTTCGGCACATGAATTAATGACGTGGAAGTGAAATTAATATTTTATTATTAAATGTGAAAAAAATTTATTTTTTTAAATGAGTCAATTCGGTTAGGACCCTGAACGAACTTTTCTGATATTTGGGTTGTTTTGATATACCTCGAATGTTTAAAATTCTTAAATAATACTCCCTTCGTCCCGCTTAAATAGGTCCTTTTCATTTTGATACATTAATTTCGGAGCTAGTGTTTAGTAGCTAATTGTGGTTAATAATAAAATTGGCAATCGTAATTTTGCCAATTTTATTATTAACCACAATTAACTACTAAACACTCTCCGAAATTAATGTATCAAAATGAAAATGGCCTATTTAAGCGGGACGGAGAGAGTAACTTATTTATAAGCATAAATAATATATTTCTCGACTAATTCCCTATATTACAAAAATATAAAATATTTAATCAAAATCTTATCATTGAATGAAATTTTCAATCGTTTCTTATCAATTACTTCATAGAACCTTCCAATTTCTAGGACGTATAAGACGTTCGTTTTTGTAAGTGACTAATTCAAATAGGTTGAGGAAGTACTATTGAATTTTTTAATCCAATTTCATATTATAAATAAAATTGTTCATGTAAAATTTCTACAGGACCCAGATGAAATTTCAGGAGAAAATTGGGGTAAAACTAGAATTAAAGAAAGATAACCCTTGTCCCAAAAAATAAAATGAAAAAATATCTCTCACTGAATTTTCCTCGGAGGGAAACCCAATTTTTTTCATAACACAATTGAAGTAGCAGCAGACGGAAGATGCTGCGGTTACTGCGCTCAATTCTGTTTCCAGACCTCCATCTATTGGAATCTTCGTTTAACAATTGCAACCGTTCCGTTTCAGTTTTGTTAAGTTTGTTTCAGATTCGTTAAGCAGCTGATAAAGTGTTTGTTATAAGTTCTCAGAGATACTAGCTGATGTAAACACAGTTTCCAGATGTAGAATTCATACTTCAAGTTCTCAATTGTTCTTCAGTATATAGTTTTCCACCATCTACTCCTCATTTCTACTATCGGTTCTCAAATGCTAGCTTGTTTGAGGTTGACGGCTGGTGCAGAGCAATTGCATGTCATGGCTGGGAATTAATTGCTGTGTGTGAGTTTTGTTATTGCGATACTTGTTTGCAGAATTTCAAGAATTTTATGGTAGCTATGATCAGCGTGATACATGTTTCTTAGTCCTTCTTAGAGTAGTGAATGTCATTTATTTTAGAGGAATTCTTTGAGCAAAGTAACATATACTCATGTAAATTGTGAATTGTCTTATTGATGAAATGCAGGGGCATGCAGCAGGAAGAAGAGTTGTTTTTGGTTGAAGCTTCTGGTTGAGGTACATGAAATTGTATGATGAAGAAAGGTATGGAATCAACTCGATTGAGTCTTTATCTCATCTACAAAGAACTTTAATTTATAATCTTCAGCCTTTTATATTCTGCAGAGCTCATATCGTGAGTGCGTGTTGTTTGGATATTTGGTTTGTCCAGATGAGCTTCTTAGATGCATCCATGATGCTCTCCACTATATTTCCTGCTCGGTTTCTGGTAATCGCACAATTCCCAGTAACATCACTAGTTTTATTGTGTCTGCTAAAATATCTGATGTGAGAAAAACTAAAATGTAGATTCTCTCTCCATTATCCATCATTAGTGGTGGTAAAATGTTTTAGTATGTTCATTGATGGGAACCTGCTTATCTTGATGCTTACAGATTTGCATTATGGTACAAGTTCCTATCATGTGTTGATAATGATGCTTTTTTTGGTGAAAATGTTAAAAGTTGTAGTCCATCAGTGTTCTACAAAAAACAAGGAATCTGCTGGTAATGTGGTGCTTAGGATTTTACCCTAGGTTCCTCTGCACCTCCCATGCCCAGCTACATCTAAAATTGCCAATCTCCCCCTTTAATGGATGATAAAGTTTTTCTCTATCATTCCTGTCGAGATTGGGATATTTTCTTTTTAAGTTTCCAATCTAGTAATGTGCAGCAACTCTCTCACTAACCATTTTCTGTTTATGTAGTTTCGTGTCCTGTCACCTATTCAATAGTAAGACAGCTTCCTGAAACCTTGTATTTGGTTGTACAGTATATAATCTTGCACGGGGACTATCAGTTGTACATGAATATTAGAATCGAAAAAGGATGACATAGTCTGGCTGAACAAAGCAAAAAAGAAGCAGATTTGGAGTACAGTGATGCAAAGCAGGTAGAGAAAATGATCAGGTATTGACACAATGAAGAGGATTTTCTTATTTTGTTCAATTCTATGTTGTTTTTCTTCCTTCTCAGGATTTAATTTTACTGCTATTCCATGTTAGAAGTGGGGAATGTAATAAGAAATAGCATCCACTGGTTTATCATAAATGACCAAATCTTTAGGGCAGACTGATAATATAGTCATGTAAATTGTGAATTATCTGATTGATGAAATGCGGGGGCATGCAGCAGGAAGAAGAGTTGTTTTTTTGGTTGAAGCTTCTGGTTGAGGTACATGAAATTGTATGATGAAGAAAGCTATGCAATCAACACGATTGAGTCTTTATCTCATCTACAAAGAACTTTAATTCATAATGTCGAGCCTTTTATATTCCGCAGAGTTCATATCGTGAGTGGGTGTTGTTTGGATATTTGGTTTGTCCAGATGAGCTTCTTAGAGTGACCATCATTGACATTGCTTTGGTAGTTTCACACAATTCCCAGTAACATCACTAGTTTTGTGTCTGCCATAATATCTGATGTGAGAAAAACTTAAATGTAGATATAGATTCTCTCTCCATTATCCATCATTAGTGGAGCTAAAATGTTTTAGTATGTTCATTGATGGGAACCTGCTTATCTTGATGCTTACAGATTTGCATTATGGTACAAGTTCCTATCATGTGTTGATAATGATGCTTTTTTTGGTGAAAATGTTAAAAGTTGTAATCCATCAGTGTTCTACAAAAACAAGGAATCTGCTGGTAATGTGGTGCTTAGGATTTTACACTAGGTTCCTCTGCAACTCCCATGCCCAGCTACATCTACAATTGCCAATCTCCCCCTTTAATGGATGATAAAGCTTTTTCTCTATCATTCCTGTCGAGATTGGGATATTTTCTTTCTAAGTTTCCAATCCAGTAATGTGCAGCAACTCTCTCACTAACCATTTTCTATTTATGTAGTTTCAAGTCCTGCCATATATTCAATAGTAAGACAGCTTCCTGAAACCTTCTATTTGTTTGTACAGTATATAATCTTGCACGAGGACTATCAGTTGTGCACGAATATTGGAATCGAAAAGGATGGCAAAGTCTGGCCGAACAAAGCAAGAAGAAGCAGATTGGGAGTACAGTGATGCAAAGCAGGTAGAGAAAATGATCAGGTATTGACACAATGAAGAGGACTTTCTTGTTTTGTTCAATTCTATGTTGTTTTTCTTCCTTCTCAGGATTTAACTTTACTGCTATTCCATGTTAGAAGTGGGGAATGTGTTAATGATAGAAGCAGAACCCAAATCACGTACAAGACGTGCCCAAGCGAATAAACGCTCCCAAAATAATAATTTTATTGCTTACCGAAAGTTAATCCTAATGGGGATTTAAATACCCCAAAACAATATCTCAAAAATATCTTAAAGATACTTTCCTAAACAAAATCAAATCAAATCAAATCAAAATAGAAAATAAATAACACATCCTAAAATAACTCAACTAAATCTAAGAAAATAAATAACTTAATTAAAATAACTAGATAATGTGAATCAAGCTACGCCCACAAAGTAGGCTCATGCCCGTTCCCACCGACGAGTCCCTTTTTGAGACAAACTCAAAATTCTGCTTCATATCAATTCCATCCTCCTTCGAAACAACCTTGTCCTCAAGGTTGAAGTCAGAAAAATGAAACGAACTGTGAAACTCTTCCCACGGTAATGTTGGTTTCCTCACTCGCAGCCATGTCATCCAATATAAAGCAGCCATCTCCATTGCCACCACTGCGGCTGCCACCTTCTTGGGCGGAGTAGCGTGCAATTCAAATTGTTGCTCCGCGCAAGCGACCCATCCCATAGGATCTTCCACGCTGAACTCTGGCAGCGATAGGTTCATGCTGCCATCTCCCCTTGTGCCTCCCTCCTTCTTGACTGTTCCCGTCACGCCCTTCTTCATCTTCTTTGTTGCGCCCTGCGCAACGTTCTTCTTCTTTGTTGTGCCTTTCTTCTTCTTCATCCCCATCGCAGCTCCAGCACCCAGCATCTGACTGTCGCTGCTGGCCGCCAACTCACTCCCAGCCATGCCCAGTCGTCGCAACTCCTGCCCATACCTTCGTGCCCTCATCCTGCCTCCGCCTTCGCGCCGCTGTCCAGCACACCTGTCTGCCCCACCTGTCTCAGATTTGCGCCACTTGTGCCGTCCATGCCTAGATCCGCGCTGCCTCCGCCCAGTTCTGCGCTGCCTATGCCTATGCTGCCAGCACCCGTCGTTGCTGGGCTGCCCGTGCCCTGGTCTGCGCGACCCACGCCGCCAGCGCCTGTCATTGTTGCGCTGCCCCTACCTAGAGCACCCGTCGCTGCTGCGCCGCTTGCAGCACCCCCGTGCCAGCCGTCGCTCGCGCCACATGTGCGAAGGACGTCCTTTATGCGTGCGCAATTTCTTGCGCCCGACGAGCGACTGTCGCTGCTGTTTCCCTGGCAGCCTGCGTTTCTGGCGTGGCTTCTGCACCTGCACTGACGACTGTTGCATTGCCGTCTCCCCCTTACCTGCGCCAAGGCCCTTAGTGCCTTTCTCGCTTCCAGCTTTCGCAGAGTCTCCTGCGCCCAATGTGCCGCTCATACCCAACGCATTCCCAGCCTGCGCTGCACCTCCATGGCCCAATGCGCCTCCAGCGCGGGCGCCCGCCGCTGCAGACTCCCTGGTAGTCGTCGTGCCTCGCGTTGCGGAACCCTTATGCTGCGATTGAAGAATCGAAGCAGATAGGGTTGCAAGTTTAACCGCAATCTTTACCAATTTCTCCCTCGTCTCTTGGTCGAATTCTAACCTGATCGACATTCCGGCGGGAACAGGATCCGGTAGGTCGGACCAATTGATAGAAGCAGAACCCAAATCACGTTACAAGACGTGCCCAAGCGAATAAACGCTCTCAAAATAATAATTTTATTGCTTACCAAAAGTTAATCCTAATGGGGATTTAAATACCCCAAAACAATATCTCAAAAATATCTTAAAGATACTTTCCTAAACAAAATCAAATCAAATCAAATCAAAATAGAAAATAAATAACACATCCTAAAATAACTCAACTAAATCTAAGAAAATAAATAACTTAATTAAAATAACTAGATAATGTGAATCAAGCTACGCCCACAAAGTAGGCTCATGCCCGTTCCCACCGACGAGTCCCTTTTTGAGACAAACTCAAAATTCTGCTTCATATCAGATAAGAAATAGCATTCCCTGGATTATCATAAATGACCAAATCACTAGGGCAGACTGATAAAATACACTGAATTTTTTTCTAAATGTTTTTTTATCTTTGCTAGTCATGATTTCAGTGAAAAAATATTTCTTGTGTAACTTACATATCATGGACTAATGCATAGTGTGTGCATATATATTTTTTTCTTTTTTTCTTTTTTGAGGAAAACAGAAACACTCTCTTTCAAGAGAGTATACGAGGTTCATATTTGCTCGACGATCGATGGTGGCAAAGCATAAAGTCCACCCCCTGCAACTTTTCATTAGATTCTTGGATAATTGTACCGGGTTCCTGGAATGAATGCAGCAGGTAAGCTCTCTTCAATCCTTGGCTCAAACTCGGCCTCTCGGTCTTCCCCACAGCACTCGGGCTCATGCTTAGACTCATGGACGGATTTAGATCTTCGGTTGTGCACCTAGCACATTAGGGAATGTTGTGAATGTTTTAACCACATATTTCAATTTGTTTTATATTTTATTATCGGTAACTAGGTCAATTTTTTATTCATTGTGTGTAATAGTATTTTCGTGTTGTGCCTACGTGCACATCGGAGGATCCAAATGCGGACACATTCAGTGTTGTTAGCAGAATTAAATTGGAAGGTTAGGCGATGTGGTCCCTTGGACTACAACCAAAATCTGTCCAAGGATCCACCAAATCAGCCAGCACTGGTCCCCCTTGCCAATGAGATCTGCTCCTATATCATATATGTTATGTATATATAAATAAAAACATTAAAAATGATAGCAATTTTGTATATCATATTATTTATGTTGCTAGTGCTAGTTTCTATGTCTAGGAACACTGTCCATTTTAAATTAGACTTAATTATTTGAAATAGCCATTTTGATAAAACACATATCAATTTTAGCCACTTTTATGTTTCCATTGCAATTTTAGCCAAAAGTACATATTTTAACATTGGAATTAGTTTACAAATCATTTGATTGCAAAAATTTTGACACTTATGTCTAATCAATTAGTTAAAATC